>MU204318.1:5757264-5774150 GCA_017309775.1 Paedocypris sp. Pulau Singkep | reverse complement strand
GTCTAATTTTAAGATTTTTTATCTTGTCAAGAAGTTTTGCAGTGTATGGATGTTTATGAATCGATTAGCTTCTAATAGTCAATCTCCTACGGGCTTCATCTGCGCTAATCCCCATCCTGAAAGTCGGAATATTCCTCAATATCGATAGTCACTAGCATTCTCCAAGCCAATTTAGCAAACTTTCCAACATTAATAAGACACACACACACACACACACACAACTATCAGACCAAAGTAAACGTGAACACCGGATCAGCAACCTATTGCTCTGTCGCATATGAAATTTTAATGACAGCAACACACACGTCTCTTCTCATCGGCGAATAAGCCAATTAAAGACAAAACTGCAGAGACAAAGCTAAAAGTCACACACTTGGTTGACTGTCACAAACACTTCTGAATAAAAACGAGCCGCTACTTTCAACCAAGCTATTGAACTTTCCGCCATTAAAAGACACGACGATAAAAGACAATGAGCTCGTCTGGCTAATATTCCTTTTAACTTTGACATTCCGGGAAGAAGAAACTGAGACGAAACATAATGGCATCTGCACTAGTCAAACATCACAGAGCAAGTGGCTTATCCAGTTTGATTAGCTCAAATTAACGAGTGTTAAGCAATGACGCATCGATAGGCAAGTCAGACTTTTATAACATAATGGCCTGAATTTCCCGCAAATATGACAGAAAGTATTAATAAAGTGAGCGAGAAGAATACAAAAAGTAATTCTCAACTTTGAGAACAGACATGGAATCTTCACGGAATCATCACATTACATTTCCAGCTCTTTATCATCCTTCTCTCCATAATGACATGGAATTATTTGATATGTGATTACATCATTAAAAATAAGACGTCTAACTATATCTGGTCAAACACCTTGACTTGAGATGCGTGATAGTGTTAGTTTTATAGCCCTCGCACTTCAGATGGTGGAAAGTACTTGAGTAAATGCGCTTTGATACTTGAGTATTTTGGCTACTTTGTACTTGTACTTTTGGCTGTTTGTGTGCTGAGTATCATGAATGTAGGCAACTTTTACTCTGTGCCTTTGTCACTACATTTACTCCACTACATTTGAACCGTTACTCGCTACATTGTGATTGGGCTATTTGTGATATTTTTGTTCCGCGGTAAAATGTCCTGTTCTTGTTTTCAAATGTTTCCCGCGAGCTGAAAAAAGTCGCCAACTATAGATGGACAATGTAGCGGCCACTGTTTTACGCATAGTTATATTGTTTAATACAATTTATTTTAGGTTTTCATATCGATTTCCCGGAATATTTCATGGACTGTTTCAACAACATGAAAAATACAAAATTATCAATGAGATTTCAGTTCAGCTATATGAAAATAAGCCAATTTGCATAGAAAGAGCAGAGAATTGTGGGTAGGTGTTTGAACTTGGTTTGTGACAATGGAACACCATATAAAGTAGCAACCACCAAACTGAGATACAGAAAGAACATTTACCTTTAGAATATTTACAGAAAGAATTTGTTTTTTCTAAACGAAAACCAACAAGTGGAGAGACGAAGTGAAGCAGATTCACACATCAAGTAAATAATAAAGTTATCGTGAACCGTCACGTTAGAAAAGCCCTCCAGCAGCGAATGATAAATTTAAACAAATCTCACAAGCTGATAAATCTGGTAAAGGTGAACTTCAACACGATCAGGCTTCCGTCGCACGTCTCTGGATCGCATTAAAAGTGTTTTTTTTCCTATTCCCAGATCTCAGAAACGTTCATTAAGATTCCGTTAAATGCATCTGCTCCTGATTAATAGGGGAGCGGGCTAATGCTGTGCTTTAAGATGAATCCCATGTAGCTTCTGCCGTGGCACCACCAGGACCAGCACATCTGATGCCTCATTAAAAGTTACCATTTGCATTTGATCCAATTAGGACGGAGGTGAGCGGGATTGGAATTTACACACTCACTCACACACGCACACACACACACCTGTAGATTACCGTATTGACGTGAATATAAGCAACCGCGTGATTTTTCAGTCACAAAACAATAATTCCAAAAAAATTCTGGTTCAATTATGTTAATATTCTCCTAAACATACAATTTTTTCATAACTTTTCGATTCTAGTGATCAGAACTTCATTTCCCAAGAGTCTTTGCACCAGTCTGCACATGCGCAAAGCATCTGTGTGAAGAGAATAGAAGCGAAGGACTATTATCCCGTTTAGCAGACCGAGCGTTTTGATTGTGTCTGTTCCTTGGATTTTTGACTCCTTGCTCGTGTTCTTCATTTTCGACTGTTTTGATTCTTTCTGCGAGAACACATTGGACCCGTTTGTTAGCGCTAAGCTAAGCTACCTGCTCGTGCTTTGAAGTCTTAGTTTGTATTCCCTCAGAATGGTGATGTTTCTTGTTCTCTCCCATAGAGCCGCCATCTTGATTGAGATTTGTCACTTGGTCATCATTCTCCTAAGATTACTGAGGGGTTTGCATGACGTCATTTCAAGATGGCGGTAACCGTTGATGTGAGATTATACGCATTTCATTATATACTGTATCTTTATAAATATCTGCCAAAGGACAAACTAAACAACTACTATGTAACATGTTTTATTACATCTAATACCAATATTTTATCATTTCTACATTTTTTTGTCTGAATTTTTCGATGTCAAGGCACGGATCAGATGGATTACATCTACACTGCAAAAAATGATTTCTTGACAAGCCAAAAGATCTTGAAATTACACAACACATCTTGTTTATTTCAGACAAGATAAATTAACTATCTTAGAATTAAGAGTAAAAGATTAAGGTTTCAAGAAGTCTTTCCAAGTGAACTTTTCTCACCCCATTTGCAGATAATTTTACTTGATTTAAGTCTTTTTTACTTATTTTGTATTTTATTTCTATTTTTTTTTCACGTACATTGTTTGTAATGTAAAATACTAGCATTTTCAACTCAGCTAACGTAATTTTGGCCTCTCGCCATGGATTAATTTCGTAATTTCGTAAAACTGACAACAGCATTAAAAGTGCCTGTCTGTGGCCTTCAGGGAAAACTTCACAGATTTAGATGTGTTTACCGGATTGGTTTGGCTGTAGTGGTTTCCAACATGTTTAAATAACCGATAGTAGAAGTTTAAGGGCCGTTTAGTTGCGGCAGTACATTATAGTGTTACACACACTAGTGGTACACATTCCTTCCACATTAACTCTTATCAACTAAGCTTCTCTTTGCCATTGTGTCTTTTCCTTTGGCGAGGTGAAGCTTTCCAGTGAGTCTGAGCTTGTCAAGACAATCCGCTGCTGTGTTTCTGTACAGAACAAGAGTCACTTCTGAGCCCATTATCCCCATGGTGGCACTGTGTGGAAGAACCCAAGAGTTCCGTCTCCACATGACCTGACCACAGAGGAGCCAAGGATTCGAATAGAATAGAATGGAATAGAATAGAATAGAGTAGAATAGAATAGAATAGAGTACAGTAGAGTAGAGTAGAGTAGAGTAGAGTAGAACAGAACAGAACAGAACAAAGTAGAGTAGAGTTGAGTCGAGTAGAGTAGAAAATAGAACCAAATAGAATAGAACAGACTAGAATATAATAGAACAGAAGTAAATAGAATATAATAGAACAGAAGGGAGAAAAATAGAATAGAATAGAATACAATAGAGTACAGTAGAGTAGAGTACAGTGGAGTAGAATAGAACAGAACAGAACAGAGTAGAGTTGAGTCGAGTAGAGTAGAAAATAGAACCAAATAGAATAGAACAGAAGTAAATAGAATATAATAAAACAGAATAGAACAGAAGAGAGTAGAATAGAATAGAAAAGAACAAAACAGAAGAGAAGAGAAGAGAATAAAAAACAATAGAAAAAAATAGAGTACAGTAGAGTAGAATAGAATTGAACAGGATATAATAGAATAGAATAAAGTAAAATAGAAAATAATGGAATAGAACAGAGTAGAATAGAATAGAATAGAACAAAATAGAATAGAGTAAAATAGAATAGAATAGAACAGAGTAGAATAGAATAGAATAATTCTAGTCTCCTTAATGGATGAGACACCGTGGCTAAACACTGTATTACAGGTTACGATTACGATTAGAGATTACGAAACTCACAGAGTTCGAGATTTATTATCTCGAACCTGTGAAAAGAAAACTCATGGTTTTATTTACTGTATAGAAATTTTTCTTAAGACCCCCGTGTTTAAAAATAGATAAAAAGAAAAACAACAAAAAGTCTCTCTCAGTCAAAATAATAATAATAATAATAATAATAATAATAATAATATGAAAATTTGTAAGGCGCTTTCACAGTTTTAACTGTCTCAAAGCGCACAAACTGTCTCAAAGCGCACAAAAAATGTGTAAAAAAGTGCATCCACTAATTGACACTCACGTGATTTAGCTGATAAACAGCAAGTACCTTCAGCATCCTGCAGATGGCGATATTACCTCATCCACCCAAGAAAGTGGACAGATAAATGGAGTCAAGTTGGTTATTTTTTATACTCAATGCAAAAGTACTTGGATAAAGTAACAAAGTTCATTAACATTGTTCACAAGTATTTTACATCACTGCAAACAAGTGGCCAGTCAGATTAACCAGTGTACAAATGAACTGCAATTGACTTTTTTTGTGGAAGTGTTGAGGGAAAAAATAACTACAAAAATGGCTTTTCAGAAAACACACAAGCCGTTTAACAGATAATTCTTCATTTTCCATTACTGAAAAAAACGTAATATTTTTATCGCTTTAAGTAGCACTCACAAACCACCTTTTCTTCAGCATTTACAACAAAACGGCCTTTATTGTCGTTGCACATCATACAACAAAATTGGATTCTAAATCCATTCAAGGACTAAAAAGAGTTCAACCGACTGGAAAAATGGTGGGCGGAAAAGAAAAAAAAAACCCACTAATCAAACTCATCAGTGATTCCGCATGAAGAGTAAAAGATGCGCCCAATCAATCCAGAGAAATCTTTTCCGCAGGAGAAAGGTGACTTTAGTAGCCAAGTACGTCTTTTTATCCCAGCTCTTAATCATGACAAGCTCCAGTGTGCCAGTTTGAAGTGAAAAGACACAAAAAAAGAACGACTTTGGTCTCAACACCTTCATGTTTCGCAAATGTGGAATGACACAGACGGACCTTTCCTTCACCCGTCCTGCGGATCTAACGAAGGCCTCGGGGAAGAGGAAGGCCAGACGGCTAGTGAGGGGAAGTTCCGTTCTTTCTACTGACTCGGATCTTTAACTCTCTATTAACAAATTATTTTAGGCCAATAGAGAGTTATTAGAGTATATTAGAGTCATTTTGTTTACTTTCTACAGACGGTGTAAAAATAGTCACGGTTCGTAATTCTAACAGAGCAAGCATGTCCGGCCCGGCTGTCACATGACAAGCGAACGAAAGAGCGATTCGGAAATATCGGAAAATGATGAACGAATCGCGAACGAAATGCTCGAGTGTTGCTCGCTACAGAGTCTGTGAACGAGAGAGATGAAATAAACCAGATGAAATTGTTTTGACAATTAGTGAGATTTGTAAATCAAATAGTAACGATAAATTCCCTTTAATGTGCATCATGTTCATTTATTGTGTCCGAAACGTTGGAGACCACAGAGTAATTATGATCCATTATTAAATCATGTGTATCGGACGTCAGGTGACAAATAAATAAACTTCAGATATCAGATCTCGTTCATACCCCGTTTAGAACGAATCACGAACGTGAAGAAAACGTTTCTGTTTGCTGACTGAGTATATGCAGCAAAGAACGAATCATTCGAACGAATCAGGAGACTCGTTCATTCCGAGTCATATGGAAGATTTGTTCATATTGACTAGCGGCTGCACCATATTGAAAAAATATGCGACATTGCTGTTGAATATTGCGATAACGATATTGCTTGCGATATAACATATTCCCCTATTAAAAAAAAAAAAAAACTATCTAAAAAGTAAAACGACTGATGACTAAAATGATACTAAAATAAACAGGCAATATGTTTTTAATCAAATGTAGCTTAATTTATGCATTACCAAGTTAAAAATGCCTTGCTCTCAAACATTACATTTTTTTCCACATACTGTATAAACATTATCACAGACAAACATCAAGATCAACATGAGCATCTCATGAACAAAATGTGTCTTTGCCTTTCCTGCATTTAAATACTAATAAATAATGCAGAATATTAAACAAAGTGTCCAGGCCATATAAGCGTACAATCAACAAGACTGTCTTAAAATTTGCATCTTTTGAACTAAATATGTTCTTGCCTTGTCTTTTTTATTTTTTTAATAAAATAAACAACACAAAATAGTTCTATGTCGGATATTTTGAAAACCACTAGGTCAATAAACTTAGCGATATTTGTAACTGTTTGCGACATGAGTATTAGGCATCCTATTATCACGATTACGATATTTTTCCGATATATCGTGCAGCCCTACTAAGAGAAGAGGATTCAGAAGAACTTTTATTCTACAAATAAGGCCGGCAGAGCAATTTTCTCCCTCCAGCCTCGATCGGCTGCAAACTCTCATTCCATCCTAAATGAAACGCATTCTGTCGTTCCATCAGAAGAGGAAGAAGCATAAATTGGCGTCAGCAGTTTGTGGAGACGGAGGAACTTTCCGACTTCAGACTTATGAGCTCCGCACCAGCGTTTCCTGGCTCCTTCAGGCTCAGTTCTGTTAAGCATCAGACCTAGAAACCTAATTATGACAAATGAGACGGAAGTGCCCGGAGAAACGCCAAAAGCGCCAGACGGCGAAAAACCTCGCAACTCGTAGAATAATAAAGTCAATTTGTTCGGAATAAAGAGATTCTTTTTTTAAAGTTATTCCCTTGCTGACTGAGAATATAAACTGCCAGCAATTATTCATACATTCGGTTTTTTTTTTATTCATAATATTCAACAGATTAGTATCACTATTTTCCTATTAATGTTTTAAAGTACCATATTTACTCAAGTTTAAGTCAAGGATTTTTCCTGAACATTTTGGGCTCAACTTAATTTACGTGTAGTCTACCGAATTAGAAAATACTTCACACAGAATAGTGCAGTTTTCACCATTTCTCGCAGAAATAAAGAACAGAGTCACAAGTTCAAGTTCAGTGCATTTGTACGGCGCGTTTCACAGTTACAACTGTCACAAAAGAAAGTCTGAAAATGTAAAAAACCGCCGGTGTGTGAATGTAAAAATAGACAAATTGGCTATGTACATAAATTGACATTTATGATGTGAATTAACTAAATCGTTCCTAAAACAGGACATGCAGCTTTCGTTTTTCCCCTATTACGTCATACCTGGGCGTCATAAGAAACAGTACTTCTGTGTTGTATGTTTGTGTTGTATGCCTGTGTATAATATGTTTAATATTATTTTAAGGGTTACTTCTCGTCTTATTTTGGAAGGGGGTGCGTGCCCGGCGCCGCTCTAGTGCCCCAAAATAAGCCAGAATGTACTATATAAGTATGATTATACATACTATATTCTATTTTTTCACTTTACTCTCATTTCTTTACCCCGTCTTATAAACGGGACAAAACAGAATAACACAATCTCACAGCTGATGTGTGGGGGGGGGGGGGGGCGACTTATAAGCGGATAGACAAGTAATTATGGTAAATTTCGATGATTTTCCATCCTACTAATACAATACCTACTGTTTTTAAAACATGCACTTGTTATTATCACGTAAAATGTCTGTATATAAATACCGTCCCTTTTTTTTTTTTTATAAACCCACTTTTGTCCGGTTATTCTTACAATACAATAACTTACAGTAATTTACCCGAAAAAGCGCTCATAAATTTGCCATAAAACACTGATATAATTTCACCTATTAATCTACCTGTCAGAAACCATTCATAACTTATAAATAAACATATATACTATTACAACACATATAACATTTCTTAACATAACGTGTCCTAAAATGCTTATCAAAACGTATTCAAATTAACGACTCTATTAGCGGGCAGGTGCGACCCATAATGCACCTCAGCTTTGCAAACACGTTTAATATTCTTTGCGAGTCCTGGCGGCGTAATATATTCATCGACAGACAAAGACCGGATCCGTGACGACACATGAATATTCATGAGGTCCGCAGGATGGAAATGATGATATACAGTCGCGGCGGATCCATGACACGTGACTTACACTTCAGGATCACGAACGCTCACACGAGTCTTCACCTCGGCACGGACTCGGGACGTTAATGCGAAGACTAAGCCTGATTAGCTGCGTTATTTCAGCTCGTTTTAAATTATGCAAAATCACTGGGCAAAACTGCAGTGGGACTTGCCTCTTCTCGTTTTTTTTTTTTTTGAGAATTCGTTCTGGAAATTTTCGACCAAAAATGCACGTTGGAATTTGGAAAAACAGAAATGAGAGACAGATTGATGGATAGATGAATGGAGAGGAGGTGAAAGATTGACAAATGAATCGAAAGGAGATGATTTAATGAATGAACGGAGATAAAGAATGACAGATCGATGGAGAGGAGAAGAAAGATTGACGAATGGATAGAGGAGAAAGATCGATGAAAGAATAGAGTAGAATGAATGTCAGATGGAAAGTAAAGAAGAGGAAGATTGACACATAGATGGAGTGGAGGAGAATTATTGACAGATGGATGGGGAGGAAAGAGGGGGAAGATTGAGGAATGGATAGTGGGGAGGAAAATGATTGATAGAAAAATGGAGAAGAAAAAAAGACAGATGCTAGAAAGCAATAGAAAAAATGATGGAGGGATGGAGAGGAAAAAAGATAACAGATGGCTAAAAAAGAAGAGAAAGATTGACGAATACATAGATGGAGTGAAGAAAAATTGATGGATGAATGGAGAGGAGATGGATTAATGAATGAATGGAGAGAAAGAATGACAGATGGATGCAGAGGAGCAGAAAGATTTTGCAGGTAAATGGAGAGGAGGGAAAAAAAGATTGACTATTGAATAAAGGACAAGATTGATGAAAGAATAGAGAAAGAATGACAGACAGAAAGTAAAGAAGAGAAAGATTGACACATAGATGGAGACGAGGAGATAGATTGACAGATGGACGGAGGAGAAAGTGACAGTGACGGATCAATGGAGAGGAGGAGAACTATTGACAGATGGATGAGGGGGAGAAAGATTGACAAATGGATAGAGAAAGATTGACGGATGGGTGGAAAAGAGAAAGGAGGAGGAATGGATAGTGGAAAAGAAAAGGATTGATGTAAAAATGAATAGGGAAAAAACTGATGGAAGGATGGAGAGGAAAAAAGATAACATGGCTAGAAAGGAAGAGAAATATTGATGAATGGATGGAGAGGACAAGGATTTATGGATGAATGGAGAGGGAAAAAATGACAAATGGATAGAAGGGAAGAGACGGATTGACAAGTAGAGGGAGAGAAATGGAAGTAAAGGTACAGATGGAAAGTAAAGAAAAGAAAGATTGACATATAGATAGAGAAGATGAGATAGATGGATGGAGTAGAAAGTGACAGTGACGGAGGAGAATTATTGACAGTTGGATGGAGAAAAAATGGAAAAGAAATGGAGAGAAAATGGATTGATGGATGAATGGAGAGAAAGAATGACAGATGGATGGAGAGTGAGATAAATATTGACTTATGGATAGAGCAAAAATAATGATAATGGATATGAATATAGACACCTAAATTGACAAGAAGAGATAGATTGACAAATAGATGAAGAAAGATTGATGAAAGAAAGAATAGAGTGGAGAAAGAATGATCTATCTATCTATCCATCTATCCATCCATCCATCCAGTTTCAAGAGAATTGTGTGTGAGATGGAAGGATGGAGAGGATAAAAGGCAGGAGGAGACATTTTTTTTGTTTTTAAATGTGCTGCAAAAACTAAATTTTTTTTAATAAAAATAGTAACAATGACATTATTTCTCTCTGGGATTAATAATCAATCAATCCATCCATCCATCCATCCATCCATCCATCCACCATCCATCCAGTTTCAGGAGAATTGTGTGTGTGGGTGTGTGTGTGCCTGCGTGCGTGTGTGTGTGTGTGTGTGTGTGTGTTTATATATAAATATATATGTTTTTTTTGTGTGTGTGCGAAAGCTGTCCGAAGTGCTTTTCAGTAAAAGTATAAAATATTGATGCAGTCCAGGAGCGAAACATCAGCAGACCATTTCAGGCCCTGAAGAAAGGCTGGTCGGCTTTCACGAGCTGTTAGAAATTCAACACCTGCCTCTAAAAAGAAATAAACAAGCACAAACTCCACGAAAAACATCCTTGGGGAGGCAAAATATATTCCTGCCTCTTTTTGGCCAAACATGGATGCTAAAGCTCCGGGGACCGAGGCAAAGCTTTCCATTTCCCTGCTTTAGCTTCCGTGTTTGATTTAGTGCGGCAGCAACCAAAAGAAACAAAACCAAAATGAACTTTGGGGACACACACACACACACACACACACACACACACACACGAAAATAATTGCACACAATTGTAAACTGTTGATCCATTAATTATATTGTTCTATTTATAGATTTCTACTCACTTGTCATTACTACACATTTAAGCACACTTAATAATGTAACACACACACACACACACACACACACACACACAAGGAGATAATTGTACACAATTGTAAACTGTTGATCAATTAATTATACTGTTCTATTTATAGATTTCTACTCACTTGTCATTACTACACATTTAAGCACACTTAATAATGTAACACACACACACACACACACACACACACACGAAAATAATTGCACACAATTGTAAACTGTTGATCAATTAATTATACTGTTCTATTTATAGATTTCTCCTCACTTGTCATTACTACACATTTAAGCACACTTAATATTGCAACACACACACACACACACACACACACACACACACACACACACACACACACACACAAAAGAAAATAATTGTGCACAATTGTAAACTGTTGATCCATTAATTATACTGTTCTATTTATAGTTTTGTTTGCTTTTATTTTGTTAATGTTTTGTTTAGCTTTTAGAGACAGTGATGACTGACCTATACTTGACAAAACGTTACAATTCATAATCAGTTTTCTATTGTAAAATTTTACTTTAAAATTGTACTACTGCTGCAATGGTGAAATGTTCCCGAATAAAGGACTTTCAATTCAAAATCACAAGTCAATTTAATTCAATTTGTGATTGCTCCTGACTTAAAATAAGGAAAAATTGCAGTTTTAAACAATGGGAAGTTTTTTTTTTTTTTAAATGTATTTTATTTTAGATTAAATTGTACATGTTAAGGCACAGTAAACATACAGACAACACTCACACTCACACATTTTTCGCCACAAGTTTTTGAGTCGCTAAAATGGGAAAACATTTATAACTTATATTATAAATGTAAAAAAACTTATATTGCCACAAACACGATATTTCTGAATGTCTTCTCAGTCTTCACACATCTCCTCCGCTTGTGCCCAGCAGTGGATTGTGTCCATTTAAAGTATCAGCACATTTGTTTGTCTTCCGGAAACAAACCGCAATCATAATTCTACCAACTTGCAGCGGAAAAAAACCCCGAAAAAGGCAAACAAACATGCAGATCGAAGCCCGGCGGCAATCAGCATGCACGACTAAACGTCCCACCAGCAGGAATCTAATCTTGAGAAAGTCAATAATTGTCACCAGCAGCCAAATCAGCGCTGGGATTTTGCTCGGGCCGTCGTCTCGAAAGATCCAGCGCTACTGGTGCAAAGAGAAACCAGCAGGAGAAGCTCAAGGGAAAAGCGCAGAGTTCAAAGTGTCTTGAGGTAATTCAAATGTTCTCTTCATCCTCGCTGCCAATTACTGGCTTTCTGCCGCCACGCGTAATTTCTTCAAAGGCGTTACTGGGAAAAAAATCACAATGAGACCTTTTGGATTTTGCCTTTGTTTATCTGCGCCGGACTCATTTGAAATCCATTATTCCTCGCGGTTCCTCTGTTCTTCACTCTCGGCCTTCGGTGTCACCAGCTCGTGCCACGTGAAGACAAACATCATTAAAAGCCGCGGCGTCACTGAATAATGCACACGTTTCAAACCAAAGCCATCAAATTAAGGCACATCAGACGGAGAGTCGGCGCGGACAGAGTCACAGATCACACACGCGCATTAGACGCACACACGCAGAGCCGCGATTCCGAGGCGATGCGTGTAGAGAGGGAAAAAAGATATCTGAACCAGCTTGTTGTCATTTTTCACACCCCTACACACAAAATGTTAGTTGTACTATGCATACAATCTAATAATAATAATATTTTTTTAGAATATTCGTTTTTATTCATCAGAGGTCAATCGGTGAGGTCAAAGGTCATTTTATTTTCAGGAGATGGACGTGACTTTATTTTGACGTGAATTGCTGAACTTGATTCGGCATAATTGGCATTTGGCCTTTGAAGAAATTTTACACACACACACACACACACACACAATGTTAGTTGTACTATGCATACAATCTAATAATAATAATATTATTTAGAATATTTGTTTTTATTCTCCCCTGAGTTGAATAGGGTTGATGGTGGAGTTCATCAGAGGTCAATCGTTAAGGTCAAAGGTCATTTTGATTTCAGGACATGGACGTGACTTTTTTTTTGACTCAATTGCTGAACTTAATTTGGCATAATCACCATTTTTCCTTTGAAGAAAACTAATAATATTAAATATTTGAATATACCGTACTTTATTTTA
The DNA here is from genome assembly GCA_017309775.1 of Paedocypris sp. Pulau Singkep. Taxonomy (NCBI): domain Eukaryota; kingdom Metazoa; phylum Chordata; class Actinopteri; order Cypriniformes; genus Paedocypris; species Paedocypris sp. Pulau Singkep. The sequence continues at coordinate 5,761,442 of MU204318.1, read as the reverse complement.
CATGTTTTTCATGTTCTCCATGTTTCTAAACATGTGATCTGCGTAGAACACAGTTTTACTTGCGACTTCAGGAAATGTGTTTTTTCATTTAATACATTTTATATTTTTAATACATTTAATATATATTTTCAGCAGTTTGGTTGTATTGTAATTGTTTTTATTAATGTAAATTGTTAGATGTTTTAAACAGAATGGGACATTTACACAACAATATCATGGCAGAATATTGAAAAACCGAGGCGACACCAGCACAACAGAACAATTTTGACAGGGCTCTTTTTTTGTTTTATAGATTTTATGGGCAAATAAAATCCAGGATATATAGACATTGAGCTTGGACAATTTTTACTGAAGTTTATTTGAACATTTGAAATGTGCGTTCAACTTTAAAATCTTTAACAGGAGGACGTGATTTTTCGTGGGTGATCTCACATTTAAGTTTTGCTTTAGCTCGATCGCTCAAGAGTGTGTGTTTAACTCGATGTAAAAAAAAAAGGCCTGATAAACCCCCAAAAGTGTTATTTTATCACTTCAGGAGACATGTTTACTCTGAATTTTGTTGTGTGTTTTTTTAAAACCTGCCATCTACGATCCACAGAACACGAAACTGGCATAAACTCGATATTAAAGACCAAACGCATCTGGTAGAAAAGCTTTAAAAACAACATAAGTCAGAGCGCTGATATTAAAAGCAACAAAATCGATGAAGTTTGAAGAGGGAGGGAAAGAAAACCGGGCAAATAAAATAAGACGAGACCAGGTCAGTGGCACAATTACAGAAAACACATGCTCGGTCAAGGCCAGAAACTGAAGAAATTCATCTTGAAATAACGGACGAGCGGCTTTGAAGATGCTGTAAATACAGTGTAACGGCGTCCCAGGCCGACTTCTTTAATCTTAATTAGATATGAAGTGATCTATATCTGATTCATGAATAACCTTTTGCCTTGTCTGAGCGCATTAACCCAAACCTGCAGTGAGAAGCTGATAAAAATGACCTTAATTCGTAAGAAACATCATCCTGGAGATTCGCATGGCGTGAGGTGTCGCGTGGTAGAAGGAAAACACGTAATAAATCCTCCATTTGTCCACGGTGCCACGGGATGGTTCATTACAGAACGTCCTTGCCTGAACAAGCACGAGCCGAGCTGCCACTAAATGAGACCATGGAGCAATTTTGTCCCATTAAAATATAAAAACGGTTGGTATTTAGGACGGGAAAAGCCAAAATGGTATTTTTTGCACAATTATTTTGAGGGTCCGGCCACGTTCAGTAGTGCACGTGTTGGCGAAATGAAAGATAATTTGCTCTGTTTTCATGCAGGTCGGTACAGTGGTACCCTGACTTACGAATGTTCTACATAACGGAAAATTTACGAACAAAAAAATCGTCGCCGCAACAGTGTTGTCCCAAGTTCCGTAATATTTTCGCTCTACAAAAGGAGCTTTTTCTTACAGCTAGCGTGCATGGAGATGAGAGTCCAGACGTGTATGAAACTGTTGTTTAATCTCCTTCGCACGCCAAATAAACATGAATCAACAAAGACACTAGTTCGATTCAGAGATCTTGCTTCCAAAATATAGAAAAATATGTGTTCTTCCAGAATGGTGATGTTTTTTTTATCTCTACCAGAGAGCCGCCATCTTGAAATGACGCCGGGCAAATCCCTGAGATTTCCGTAATCTAACTACGATGATGACGTCACTTTTCAAGATGGCGGTGACCAGTAAATAATGAGTTGTGTGAGACACCTGGCCATTTCAGGACCAGGGACAGTGAACACGGATGCTGCAGGATGGTCAGGTGTCTCACAGTTGCTTAACATTAAAGAGTAGTTACATTTGACTACATGTAGTTACATTTATAAGTTACATTTGGCCCTTTGGTGTAAATGAGTTTGACACCCCTGGCCTAGAGGTCACAGGTTCGAATCCCAGATCATTAGTTATCACAACCAAAGTGTCCTTGAAAAGACCCTGAAGCGGATCTGCTCATTCGGTAAATTGCTTCGAATTAAAGAACCTGCCAAATAAAATGTAACGTTAACTTTATATAGCAACAGTGAAATGATATAAAATTGACCTTCACATACTTGGAAGTTTTAAGACGAAACCCTGGACCGCGTTCAGCAGCTCAGGCTGTAAAAACCCCATATCTCAGCCGTTCCTCTCGCTAATCAATACGCCAGTTTTGAGTGGAGACACAGACAGATCAATGCAGCAACTGCAGCTATCTGTTTTTTTTTTTTTTTTTTTGGAAGAGAATCCAACAGGGTCTGTTCTGATGGATGAAGCCGCAGCGTGGTGGGCGCTCTCTTCCACTTCAAGAACTCTGTCATTCGTCACGCCAAACCTCCAGGGGCAACCAGGATGGAGATGTTTTCGCAGTCCATTTAAAAACTCATCAGAACCCATCTTGGCCAATTAGGCCGCGGAGCAATCAAAGAAGAAGGACCGCTCAAGTCACCACGACAACCCCAGCCGCGCTCCCATAGGCTGGATCAATCTCACGCCGCCTGGCCACGCCTCATTGCCGTATCGACGCTCTCGTATCTTCTTTGATCGCTGACCTGGATTTTTCTCGCCGTGTAATCACAAGTGTGTGAGAATGAGGCGGCCGTGCGGAAGCTGCTGACCACGGGGTCTCTGGGGTCCAATGGCATCTGTGTGGTGGACGCTGAGGTGAAGCAGCCTGGCCTGTGTTTGTGCTGCCTGAGCAGATCTTTGTTAAGACACAGTGCCCCCGGAGGCCGACCAGGAGCGCACACAATAAAGTAATGTCCGGTCTCGGCACAAGCATCATTACTCATTTGGAGAAACTAGACTCAAAATAGCAGCAGGCTAGTTAAGGCCACTTACATTTCTCATTTGGGAATGTGAAAACCCGTCAACATTCTACGCAAACTCAACACTTGAATTTCCGTATCGAATTCATCGAATGTTGGCTTTGTTTGGGATGGAACACACGAGATGGAATTAAATATCACGGATTTTTTCGGAACAAATTCTGGGTCACGGGAACTAGGAGTCAAACGCATCTCTGGATCATTCATCTATTTTCAATCTCAAGTTTAGGTTCCAGTTTATTTATATATGTAGTCCAGGATCAATGCAAAGCAACTATGCGGAATTAGAAAAAAAAAAAGTCTTTAAAAACTAAAAATGTCCAAAAATATTGTTCAAAAAAGAAAAAGAGTCAAATAAAAATAAAAACAAAAAGCATTTCCATTTCTGGGTCGCTGGTGCCAATCACATCTAGTCTAGGCCTGAAGGCGGGACACACATCCTGGCCAACCAATCACAGAGCAGGACACACAGACACATTCCCAATCTATTGGCAATTGTCCAGACTCCAGTTCTCCAGAACGCGTTTCGTTCTTTTCATTCATAGTTGACAAGCAACAACGTTATCGTTCACCCTCATAACACTGGTGGTGGTTTTTATCTCCTCCTGGTCTTCATCAGTCAGCGATTGTGAGCGGACATCAATCAATGCATTAATTATGAAAAAATACAATTACAATCTAAAAATGACAAAAATGTAGAGTCGAGTAAAAGTTCCTTATATTTTCGATTCTCAGTACAAGTACAAAATAGCCCAAAAACACTCAAGTAAAATACAAGTTCATTTACTCAAGTACTTTATACCAGTGGTCCCCAACATTTTTGTCGTCATGGACCAATCAACGTTTGATCATTTTTTCCACGGCCCGAGGGGGACGAGATAATTTTCAGATTTTAGCATTTAATTTAGTATTCAACATAAATTAGCTTTTTTTGTATTTAAACATGCATTCAAAAAAGATTAATTTAAAGTGACTTAACATTTGAAGTTACTGGAACCAATGAGGATGGCCATGTACTTATGGTATTTGAAATTCATTTTTATATCAGAAATAAAAATATAAATGTTAGACACCTTTTAAAATGAGACTTTCTTTATTATTCCTTGTTTATACTTTAAAGTTCTACATCTTGAAAACGAAATTGCCGCCTTATTGGTCAAAGTGCTGCCTAAGGAAAAAGTGAAGATTGCGAATGAAAATAATAATAATATTGCGAACGTTTGATGTTTTTGGAACCAGTCTGATTCCATACTTGGGCGGCCCGGTACCATTTCGACCAGGCATGGGGGACCGAGGCTTTACACCACTGCAAAGGAGAAAGATAGATAATGA
>MU204318.1:5723858-5757164 GCA_017309775.1 Paedocypris sp. Pulau Singkep | reverse complement strand
TAAACTGTTGATCAATTAATTATACTGTTCTATTTATAGATTTTTCCTCACTTGTCATTACTACACATTTAAGCACACTTAATATTGCAACACACACACACACACACACACACACACACACACACAAAAGAAAATAATTGTGCACAATTGTAAACTGTTGATCCATTAATTATACTGTTCTATTTATAGTTTTGTTTGCTTTTATTTTGTTAATATTTTGTTTTGCTTTTAGAGACAGTGATGACTGACCTATACTTGACAAAACGTTACAATTCATTATCAGTTTTCTATTGTAAAATTTTACTTTAAAATTGTACTACTGCTGCAATGGTGAAATGTTCCCGAATAAAGGACTTTCAATTCAAAATCACAAGTCAATTTAATTCAATTTGTGATTGCTCCTGACTTAAAATAAAAAAAAATTGCAGTTTTAAACAATGGGAAGTTTTTTAATTTTAAATGTATTTTATTTTAGATTAAATTTGACATGTTAAGGCACAGTAAACATACAGACAACACTCACACATTTTTCGCCACAAGTTTTTGAGTCGCTAAAATTGTAAAACGCGGGCGCTTATATTGCCACAAACACGATATTTCTGAATGTCTTCTCAGTCTTCACACATCTCCTCCGCTTGTGCCCAGCAGTGGATTGTGTCCATTTAAAGTATCAGCACATTTGTTTGTCTTCCGGAAACAAACCGCAATCATAATTCTACCAACTTGCAGCGGAAAAAAACCCCGAAAAAGGCAAACAAACATGCAGATCGAAGCCCGGCGGCAATCAGCATGCACGACTAAACGTCCCACCAGCAGGAATCTAATCTTGAGAAAGTCAATAATTGTCACCAACAGCCAAATCAGCGCTGGGATTTTGCTCGGGCCGTCGTCTCGAAAGATCCAGCGCTACTGGTGCAAAGAGAAACCAGCAGGAGAAGCTCAAGGGAAAAGCGCAGAGTTCAAAGTGTCTTGAGGTAATTCAAATGTTCTCTTCATCCTCGCTGCCAATTACTGGCTTTCTGCCGCCACGCGTAATTTCTTCAAAGGCGTTACTGGGAAAAAAAATCACAATGAGACCTTTTGGATTTTGCCTTTGTTTATCTGCGCCGGACTCATTTGAAATCCATTATTCCTCGCGGTTCCTCTGTTCTTCACTCTCGGCCTTCGGTGTCACCAGCTCGTGCCACGTGAAGACAAACATCATTAAAAGCCGCGGCGTCACTGAATAATGCACACGTTTCAAACCAAAGCCATCAAATTAAGGCACATCAGACGGAGAGTCGGCGCGGACAGAGAGTCACAGATCACACACGCGCATTAGACGCACACACGCAGAGCCGCGATTCCGAGGGAATCTAATCGGAGTAAAAAAGATATCTGAACCAGCTTGTTGTCATTTTTCACACCCCTACACACAAAATGTTAGTTGTACTATGCATACAATCTAATAATAATAATATTTTTTTAGAATATTCGTTTTTATTCATCAGAGGTCAATTGGTGAGGTCAAAGGTCATTTTATTTTCAGGAGATGGACGTGACTTTATTTTGACGTGAATTGCTGAACTTAATTCGGCATAATTGGCATTTGGCCTTTGAAGAAATTTTACACACACACACACACACAATGTTAGTTGTACTATGTATACAATCTAATAATATTAATATTTTTTAGAATATTTGTTTTTATTCTCCCCTGAGTTGAATAGTGTTGATGGTGGAGTTCATCAGAGGTCAATCGTTAAGGTCAAAGGTCATTTTGATTTCAGGACAAGGACGTGACTTTTTTTTTGACTCAATTGCTGAACTTAATTTGGCATAATCACCATTTTTCCTTTGAAGAAAACTAATAATATTAAATATTTGAATATACCGTACTTTATTTTACATGTTTTTCATGTTCTCCATGTTTCTAAACATGTGATCTGCGTAGAACACAGTTTTACTTGCGACTTCAGGAAATATGTTTTTTCATTTAATACATTTTATATTTTTAATACATTTAATATATATTTTCAGCAGTTTGGTTGTATTGTAATTGTTTTTATTAATGTAAATTGTTAGATGTTTTAAACAGAATTGGACATTTACACAACAATATCATGGCAGAATATTGAAAAACCGAGGCGACACCAGCACAACAGAACAATTTTGACAGGGCTCTTTTTTTGTTTTATAGATTTTATGGGCAAATAAAATCCAGGATATATAGACATTGAGCTTGGACAATTTTTACTGAAGTTTATTTGAACATTTGAAATGTGCGTTCAACTTTAAAATCTTTAACAGGAGGACGTGATTTTTCGTGGGTGATCTCACATTTAAGTTTTGCTTTAGCTCGATCGCTCAAGAGTGTGTGTTTAACTCAATGTAAAAAAAAAAAAGGCCTGATAAACCCCCAAAAGTGTTATTTTATCACTTCAGGAGACATGTTTACTCTGAATTTTGTTGTGTGTTTTTTTAAAACCTGCCATCTACGATCCACAGAACACGAAACTGGCATAAACTCGATATTAAAGACCAAACGCGTCTGGTAGAAAAGCTTTAAAAACAACACAAGTCAGAGCGCTGATATTAAAAGCAACAAAATTGATGAAGTTTGAAGAGGGAGGGAAAGAAAACCGGGCAAATAAAATAAGACGAGACCAGGTCAGTGGCACAATTACAGAAAACACATGCTCGGTCAAGGCCAGAAACTGAAGAAATTCATCTTGAAATAACGGACGAGCGGCTTTGAAGATGCTGTAAATACAGTGTAATGGCGTCCCAGGCCGACTTCTTTAATCTTAATTAGATATGAAGTGATCTATATCTGATTCATGAATAACCTTTTGCCTTGTCTGAGCGCATTAACCCAAACCTGCAGTGAGAAGCTGATAAAAATGACCTTAATTCGTAAGAAACATCATCCTGGAGATTCGCACGGCGTGAGGTGTCGCGTGGTAGGAGGAAAACACGTAATAAATCCTCCATTTGTCCACGGTGCCACGGGATGGTTCATTACAGAACGTCCTTGCCTGAACAAGCACGAGCCGAGCTGCCACTAAATGAGACCATGGAGCAATTTTGTCCCATTAAAATATAAAAACGGTTGGTATTTAGGACGGAAAAAGCCAAAATGGTATTTTTTGCACAATTATTTTGAGGGTCCGGCCCGGTGCACGTGTTGGCGAAATGAAAGATAATTTGCTCTGTTTTCATGCAGGTCGGTACAGTGGTACCCTGACTTACGAACGTTCTACATAACGGAAAATTTACGAACAAAAAAATCGTCGCTGCAACAGTGTTGTCCCGAGTTCCGTAATATTTTCGCTCTACAAAAGGAGCTTTTTCTTACAGCTAGCGTGCATGGAGATGAGAGTCCAGACGTGTATGAAACTGTTGTTTAATCTCCTTCGCACGCCAAATAAACATGAATCAACAAAGACACTAGTTCGATTCAGAGATCTTGCTTCCAAAATATAGAAAAATATGTGTTCTTCCAGAATGGTGATGTTTTTTTTTTTCTCTACCAGAGAGCCGCCATCTTGAAATGACGCCGGGCAAATCCCTGAGATTTCCGTAATCTAACTACGATGATGACGTCACTTTTCAAGATGGCGGTGACCAATAAATAATGAGTTGTGTGGGACACCTGGCCATTTCAGGACCAGGGACAGGGACCACGGATGCTGCAGGATGGTCAGGTGTCTCACAGTTGCTTAACATTAAAGAGTAGTTACATTTGACTACATGTAGTTACATTTATAAGTTACATTTGGCCCTTTGGTGTAAATGAGTTTGACACCCCTGGCCTAGAGGTCACAGGTTCGAATCCCAGATCATTAGTTATCACAACCAAAGTGTCCTTAAAATGACCCTGAAGCGGATCTGCTCATTCGGTAAATTGCTTCGAATTAAAGAACCTGCCAAATAAAATGTAACGTTAACTTTATATAGCAACAGTGAAATGATATAAAATTGACCTTCACATACTTGGAAGTTTTAAGACGAAACCCTGGACCGCGTTCAGCAGCTCAGGCTGTAAAAACCCCATATCTCAGCCGTTCCTCTCGCTAATCAATACGCCAGTTTTGAGTGGAGACACAGACAGATCAATGCAGCAACTGCAGCTATCTGTTTTTTTTTTTTTTTTTTGGAAGAGAATCCAACAGGGTCTGTTCTGATGGATGAAGCCGCAGCGTGGTGGGCGCTCTCTTCCACTTCAAGAACTCTGTCATTCGTCACGCCAAACCTCCAGGGGCAACCAGGATGGAGATGTTTTCGCAGTCCATTTAAAAACTCATCAGAACCCATCTTGGCCAATTAGGCCGTGGAGCAATCAAAGAAGAAGGACCGCTCAAGTCACCACGACAACCCCAGCCGCGCTCCCATAGGCTGGATCAATCTCACGCCGCCTGGCCACGCCTCATTGCCGTATCGACGCTCTCGTATCTTCTTTGATCGCTGACCTGGATTTTTCTCGCCGTGTAATCACAAGTGTGTGAGAATGAGGAGGCCGTGCGGAAGCTGCTGACCACGGGGTCTCTGGGGTCCAATGGCATCTGTGTGGTGGACGCTGAGGTGAAGCAGCCTGGCCTGTGTTTGTGCTGCCTGAGCAGATCTTTGTTAAGACACAGTGCCCCCGGAGGCCGACCAGGAGCGCACACAATAAAGTAATGTCCGGTCTCGGCACAAGCATCATTACTCATTTGGAGAAACTAGACTCAAAATAGCAGCAGGCTAGTTAAGGCCACTTACATTTCTCATTTGGGAATGTGCAAACCCGTCAACATTCTACGCAAACTCAACACTTGAATTTCCGTATCGAATTCACGTGTTGGCTTTGTTTGGGATGGAACACACGAGATGGAATTAAATATCACGGATTTTTTCGGAACAAATTCTGGGTCACGGGAACTAGGAGTCAAACGCATCTCTGGATCATTCATCTATTTTCAATCTCAAGTTTAAGTTCGAGTTTATTTATATATGTAGTCCCAGATCAATGCAAAGCAACTATGCGGAATTAGAAAAAAAAAAGTCTTTAAAAACAAAAAATGTCCAATGTCCTAATGTCCAAAAATATTGTTCAAATATTAGGAAAAAAAAGAGTCAAATAAAAATAAAAACAAAAAGCATTTCCATTTCTGGGTCGCTGGTGCCAATCACAGCTAGTCTCGGCCTGAAGGCGGGACACACATCCTGGCCAACCAATCACAGAGCAGGACACACAGACACATTCCCAATCTATTGGCAATTGTCCAGACTCCAGTTCTCCAGAACGCGTTTTGTTCTTTTCATTCATAGTTGACAAGCAACAACATTATCGTTCATCCTCATAACACTGGTGGTGGTTTTTATCTCCTTGTGGATTGTGAGCGGACATCAATCAATGCATTAATTATGAAAAAATACAATTACAATCTAAAAATAACAAAAATGTAGAGTCGAGTAAAAGTTCCTTATATTTTCGATTCTCAGTACAAGTACAAAATAGCCCAAAAACACTCGAGTAAATGAACTTGTATTTTACTTAAGTACTTTATACCAGTGGTCCCCAACATTTTTGTCGTCATGGACCAATCAACGTTTGATCATTTTTTCCACGGCCCGAGGGGGACGGGATACTTTTCAGATTTTAGCATTTAATTTAGTATTCAACATATAATAGCTTTTTTTGTATTTAAACATGAATTCAAAAAAGATTAATTTAAAGTGAATAAACATTTGAACTTACTGGAACCAATGAGGATGGCCATGTACTTATGGTATTTGAAATTCATTTTTATATCAGAAATATAAATATAAATGTTTGTTCTTTTAAATGTCAGACACCTTTTAAAATGAGACTTTCTTTATTATTCCTTGTTTATACTTTAAAGTTCTACATCTTGGAAACGAAATTGCCGCCTTATTGGTCAAAGTGCTGCCTAAGGAAAAAGTGAAGATTGCGAATGAAAATAATAATAATATTGCGAACGTTTGATGTTTTTGGAACCAGTCTGATTCCATACTTGGGCGGCCCGGTACCATTTCGACCAGGCATGGGGGACCGAGGCTTTACACCACTGCAAAGGAGAAAGATAGATAATGACCAACAGCCAATCAGGATGCAGAATGTGCTGTAGAGGTTCTGGAGTGTGAAAAACATGTAAACATGCTAAAAGGCCTGACGGGGCATCCAACATGGGTCTCAAACACGGACCCCTTTGCATTGAGATGGAAGAATCCCAACTAGACTTAAAATGCATTAGGCTCAAGCGGCTCCAATTCCATGGCCTTGACCGATCACTTGCCCTCATCTAGAGTTGTCTGAACATCAACCTCAGCGATCACTCTCTGGTGAAGCTATTAAACCTTACAACCACGGCTTAAATGCCAGGCCTGTCCGTGTGTTGGGACCGCTGTCGTACCGGGCACAATCACCTTGAATCGAATTCAAGCGAGGTCTAATATCGCCCACTGATGTATTTAGCCTGGGCTGGCTTCACTCTCGACCCAATATTTCTGAGAAAGGTCAGTGGCACCAGTCTGGAAGCCCCACCAGCTTCTCCTGCCTGAAGATATCCATCAAAACCTCAGTTGGCTTATCTCTCCTCAGCACCGCTCGTGATCAGTCTCTTTAGCGCCAGGAAAATCCTCAGCATCAGAGGCTTTAAAAGCTCTTCCTGCATTCGCTTTCTTCAAGACGAACACGATTTTATCGCGGCAATTCATCACAGCGCCCTCTCTCTCGCGGGGGCCAGCGGTGCCAGCTCATCCAAACACACGACATCCAACCCTTGATAAAATGGGTCATCATCCTTTCTGCCCTTATGGCTCTTTACGGGAACAAAAGCCATTCTTTCATCTTCCTCTTCCTCCGATACACGATGCACTTTCTGCAACAGTAAAGTCATGAATTTTTCAACTCCATCATGAAGAAAAACGACTAGAATATACTGGAGGAACGGAGTTGGTGAGTTTGTCGATGTGGGCACAGCACTCTGCATTTAGCCAGCCAGTGATGTTACACAGAAAACCAGGAGCAGTGGGCAGCACATAGGCGTAAGTGAGAGTGTGAATGTGTCTTTCGCTCTGTGAATAATGTCAACAACGTGTGGAACCATGTCAACAATGTCTGTAGAACAGCATTTTTTTCACCCAAGGAATACTGCAAAGCTACGTCATACACTCCCTAGGTCAGATGCAGAAAGACTCCTGCATTATGACCTAGAGGTTAGATTACTGTAATGGTCTTCTGTGAGGCCCTCCAGCCCGACTAATAGATAAACTTCAGTTAGTTCAGAATGCGGCCGCTCGATTAATGACCAGAGCAAAAAAGTATGACCATATTAGTCCGGTTTTAATGTCGCTTCACTGGTTACCCGTAAAATGTAGAATAAATTTAAAATTCTCCTAACAACTTATAAAGCATTAAATGGTCTAGCTCCTCTGTATCTCAGTGAGCTCATCACGAGCCAACGAGACCGCTTCGCTCTCAAAACTCAGGCCAGCTCGTAATGCCAAAAATCTCTAAAACCTTCACAGGGGGAAGATTGTTCGCGTATCTAGCACCAAAATATTGGAACACTCTGCCTAGCATGATCCGCAAATCAGAATCAGTGAGTCAGTTTAAATCTAGATTAATAACACGACTCTTCAAATAAAGCAAAATCTAGTGACTAATATTAACGAACAGGAAGGCTGCACTAGGTAGAAGCCCGGAACCGAGCCTCACCTCCACCATAGCATCACTGAAAAAATAATATAAAGTGCGAATAGCTTTTGTTCTTGCTTGTTTCACGCCCTTGAAGAGGTCCTGAGTGATCTACATCTCGAGTCGCCGCCACGTTTTTAATAGCGTCTTTGCGTTGGTCTTGCGTTAAACTTGAACTTGATTGGTTGGGCGTGACCCTCCTTCTGGCCTTCCTCCACCTCCCTCCTCAATAAAGTCATCAGAAGTAGAACACAAACTTCTTCGTTTGAATCGACCGTGTCTTCAAATATCAAGGTGCGCTTTCTTTCTGCGCTGGAATGTCCAGATGAAGTTCATTTTTTTCTAAACGCACTTGTCAACACTGCGCCGGGGGAAGGCGGCGTTTGACGTGTATACGGCGGAACACTTTGCTTTCATTACGCCGTGCCGCTGAGCCGCAGTGTAAACACGGCTGTTAAGTGTTGGAAGCAGGAATGTTATTGGAGTTGACGTTTCTGCACCGTCCTGTGAACAGACGAGTGATTTAATGATTCTTTCTGTTCTGGTGATCTCAGTGATTCTGCTCTCTCTCTCTCTCTCCCTCCTCTCTCTCTCTCTCTCTCTCTCTCTCTCTCTCTCTCTCTCCCTCTAGGTAGCTCGCTCTTCTACACTTCTTTTTCTTTCCTTCTCTTTACCCCTCTCTCCATTTCTGCCTTATTCCCTTCCAGTCTTATTCTCATCATTCGTTTAAATTCATTCATTCTTTCACACAGTCTCTCTTCTTCTTCTTTTTTTCTCTCTCTGCTTTTTCACCTCATCACTTCATCTCATTATTTTCTTTCAGCATTCACACTTTCTCACCCACTACAACTCTCTCACTTTATCTCTCTCTTTATCTCCTTTGTTCATTCTCTTCTCTCCTTCTCATCACTTATCCTCCCTCTTCCATGCACTGTTCCTCCCCTCACCTATCTCTATCTCTCTCTCTTTCTCTAGGTCTCTCGCTCTTCTACACTTCTTTTCCTCTCCTTCCCTTTACCCTTCTCTCCATTTCTGCCTTGTTCTCTTCTCATTCTTACTTCTCTATCTCCCTGCCTCTTATTCTCTCCATTTCTCCTGCTCTCTCTCTCTCTCTATCGTCCTCTCTCCCTCACTCTTCTTCTCTCTTTCTTTCACTCCTTCCTTTTTGTTTTGCCTTGTACCCTTTCTTCTCACTTCATCTCATTTTATTTCATCATTATCCATCCCTCTTTCATATTCCTCTTTCTACTCTCTCTTTTTCTCTCCATTCATCCTGCTCTCTCTCCCATCTATTTTTTTCCTTTCATCATTGTTTTCTCCCTCACCCACTACACCACACTTATTCATTCCCTTTCACTCTCCCTTCATCCCTCTCTCCATCTCCCTTCTTCCCTCCCCTTCTCACCATTGATCCTCCCTCTCCCGCACACCGTTCCTCTTCCCATCATCCTTTCTCAACCGTTACACCCCTCACACTCTCTCTCATTCTTCCATTCATCCTTCCCTCCCCTCATTCATTTATCCCTCCCTTCTTCTACCCTCCACCTCCCTCCCTAGTCTTTCCTTTCATCCTTATCCCTCTATCACACTCTCCCTTCCCTCTTATTCTCTCCATTCCTCCTGCTCTCTCTCTACTCCCTCGCTCGCTTCCTCTTCCCTCCACTGACTTTACCTTCATCTTCTCAGGCTGCTCTTCTCGGGCTCTGGCTTTGAGATCAAAGATCACGGACTTGTGATTAAAGTTTCAATTACATTAAAACTGCCCTCCTTCCCGACTTCAATAGCCAAGCGCATCTCACGCTTTCCGCTTACAACATGAAAAGCAAAACATTTATTTTCCATCACCGATCAAATCCACAAAACCTTTTATCTTTTAATTGGACATTTCCAATGTAAACACGTTTTCCATTAACCGCCGCGCGACGTCTTTTTGGCAGGAACTCCAAGGCCGTCGGTGGGTTCCCAGGCAACTGACCTACTGAGAAAACGGACACTCTGGACGCAATCCGTGCTACTTTCGATGGACGTAAAGCCGACGCTAAATAAGGCAGAATGACAGGCTCTCACTCTAATGTTTTCTAAGTACACAATATTTATGTCACGGCGCTCGAGGCATGCCACGTTTTTGACATTTTGTCAGGCAGATGTTCGCTGCTGTCCAAGTATTAGAGACCAGCCTCTGTTAATACACGTCAGTAAAACAGTACCGTCACTCATTATTAGGTCCCGTGTAAAAAATGACACCTACTGTAATTCAATCAAATTGGGGCGATCCGAAGCCCAAGCTAATGGAATTTGGAAACCCAACAGGTTAATGGGTTTGTATCACGATTGATGTAAAATAGTGTATTTGTATATATGTGTTATTCAGAGCTCAAGCCCAATATGCTGGAAGCCCAAAAAAACTATTTATCACTTTAACTCTTTTAAATCATGTCTTGTACAGTTAAGATCGTCATATAATTTGATTCAGAGATAATAAGTGAACAAAACAGAAATCTCTCCTTTTATCAACTCATTGAGCCAATTTACATAATATTTGTTTGACCCAGATCTGTACTAGTCTGTGGTTTTTCGTCTTTTCAAAAGCAAACTGGTGTAGGTTGACACTATGGAGTCGCGTTATCAATACTTGCATAAAACACAAATCCTTACAGATTTTAAGTGCACATAAAAGACTAAATGGATGAACCAGAAGACTTCTATAGGTGTTGATGATCAACAACGCACTTTAACCTCAACTTAACTTTCCTTAACAAAACTTCTTCTCATCTCAGAAGCCCGGTCTTGTGCGATTGGACCCTAGAACTCATCCAAATAATCAATTTAGTCATAAGCCAATCAGAGATGGAACCTTGGTGTCATTAACTCGAAATATAAACATGTGCATGGAAGATGCTCAACAGGTAGGATTCATTGATGGAGATGGAGATCTTCAGAAAGAGTGGGGGTCACTTATTAGGGGCTTCGTTGCTTTTTGATTGTCACAAAATTAATAAAAATGACTTATTCTCCAGCATTGCTGCTTGCAGCTACATTTCCTTATCTATCATGGATAGATTTTTCTATTTTTCTAGTGGTAAATCTCCCCACTAGATAAATGTTCTAGTCTTCTACAGACGTAGAGAATATTTTTAGCTTTTCCAAATTTTGTTAAGCATAAAATATATGTATTTTGATCGTATTGTGTGAGATGATTATTCCGAGAAAGAAAGTCAGAAAAAAAAATTCTAATTAATTGGACAAAGAAGAAACTCTCAAGGTCCATAGAGAGCGTCGTGGGCCAGATGCTCTTCAAAAGTCCAGTGTGTTCATTCCACGGACTCATCGGTGCGTCAGGAGTTCAGTCTTTGAGGGAAAATTTTTAAAGAACTTTGCTTTCACTCTTTTCTGGCTTTGATATTTTTTTTGGCCTTAAAACTTCCACAACTAAGCCAAGTGCAATTGTGTTTAAAGTTGTGTTTGTGTTCAGACGGCGATGTCCATCAAACCATTTGCGTGACGCTTACAAACTAGTTTGACGTTTTCTCTGTCTCAAGGCTCTTTATTAAAGCCGGCCGTGCTGGTTTATGAGCTTCCCAACACACAAACACTGGCCTTGAGTTCTTTAAACGCTCCTAAAGCTCCTTGAGTTTCACCTCCGCCAGTCAAATGAAGAGTTAATCAAGAGTTTTCGGGGGCTAAAAACCTGCTCAAACCAAGCGAACAATAAACTTCCTTCTTTTCTCGTAAATTCAAACGCGACTTGCCCAAATTTGACGCATTTATTTGTAATACACGGGAAGTGTTTGAAAGCTGTTTCTGGTGGAGTGACGGTGAAAACACAATCAGAAGCGGCCTTGGCGGAGAAGGTTTGCTCCTGACAGCCACTAAACCAAAGGTCAGCCACTCAATAGTCTGGCCATCTTTCCCTCTTGCTCATAAAAAGAGAGAGACGGGCTGTTTGTGCCAACACACCTACTAAATGACGACTTTGAGAGGAGGTTCGTGAAAGAAACCGGCTGCCATCTTCACAGATTTCGGATTTTCGATCACATTCAATAATATATATTCACATATTTATCTGTTCTCCACATCAGCTACTTTTCCAAAAACAAGAAATGTATCTGTGTAAATCTATTTTGTGATAACTTTAAGTTCAGTATTCTTTAAGAGTAGTCGAGCTCAGCTCTGGGCGGAACAAACGAGTGCAAATTGTGCAGATTTTTTATGAAGTTATGATTTCAAATGCACATTAGGTCGGTGTCATTCTGTGCAGTTTGCATGCTCTTCCCATTCTTGGTTGGTTTCCTCGAGGTCTCCATTTCCCTCCCACATCCATAAGTATGCAGAGAGTTATCTATAAAATTTTCCACAGGTGTGAGTAGGTGTGAATGTGTGTGTCCCGCTCTGTGATTGGTCATCCACCAATCCAAGAGGCGTGTCCCACCCCACTCGAATTCACAACAAATTCATGAATTAGCTTAGTTTTCAGAGAAATAGACATGGCTTTACCAGAATTTATGCCACTTGAAAAAAAAAAACCATAAAAAAATTTATTGTCTCAGATAATTAAATTTAGTTCACATTTTGATTTGGAAAAAAAAATAAAATAAATAAATATATAAAGATATAAAATATATAAAATAAAGATATATATATCTCACAAACTTATATTATTCTGAATTATTGTAGATCATACAAAATATGAACTATTAGTACTTCTTATACAATGCATGTGCAATTACTGTTATTTACCGTATTTTCTGGACTATAAGCCGCACCTGTACATAAGCCGCATCTGCTCTATGAACGATTTTGAATTGTAAATGTACATGTATGTAACTAAACAGATCCTTTCCTAACCTGCATTTTAACATGGCAGCAGCTTTGCAGATTAAAACGGGACAGAAAAAAGAGACAATAAACAGGATCTACTGTATTTATCTTCATTATCAAAACATCTGCAGAAAAGCCGCACCTTTGTATAAGCCGCATGGTTCAAAACCTATGAAAAAAGTAGCGGCTTATAGTCCAGAAAATACGGTATGTTTCTCTCATATCATGTCACCACTTTCTTTATCGATTTATTTTTTTTTAATATACCGTAAAACGCCATGGCGGATCGAACTCTTCGATCAGCGGGGCGCTCTATTAGAGGGGGCGTTCTACTCGAGGAGGCGTTCTATTAGAGGTTTTACGGTATGTAAAAAAAAGGGACAAAGACAAAGTCAGACCACACTCATTTCCTTGTCGTCATTTGCAACTTGGCCATTAAAAAATTCAGATTTCCATATCCTGCAAGTGCAAAGACTACAAAGCAGTGCATTGGATTCTTTATTAACTAACTGGCTTCGTCTGGGCAAACACTCGGATCCAGCTTCACAGCATCTCAGCCACTGTTCTCGTGCCAGAGAGAACAATTACATCACCACCTTCATCATTGTAGTGGAAACCTCCAACGCCGTCGCCAACGTTTGGCTCGTTGGATAATTCAGAAGCATAAAACAACATCAGTTTGTCCAGAAACTGCACTGAAAGCAAATATCACGCCCAAAAATGGTTCAATTGATACATTTCGCTGCACATCTTTGTACTGTTATTACAACATTCCCACAAATGCAGAGGCGTAAAGAGTACCAGACAACCATACTTGAGTAAAAGTACGGATACGTACTATATACATTACTCCAATACAAAAAGTAAAAAGTCATCACTATAAAAAAAGATTTGAGTCAAAGTAGCAAAGCATCGAATTTTAAAAGAACTTAAGTATTTTACTCATACTAAATTTGGGCTTAAAAAAAAACAAAGAAACGTAAAAAAAAAATTGGTAAAACTAATTAAATAAAGATCAAAGTCAGTCTTAATCAAACTCAAATGTGAAAAAGAAATAAATAAAAAGAAATAAAATAAATCCTATAGGTAAACATCCACGCCTCTAATTCACGTTCATATGGTTTCAAATTCACAATTAGATTCCAGTATCTTCAGCAGACTACAGATGGCAAAATCGCCTCGTTCGCCCAAGAAATTAACCGCGGTAAAAATCAATTATAGTTTGTTGCGCACAATCACAATGTAACAAGTGACGATTAGTGTCCATTCAAATGTAGTGGAGTGAAAAGTACAGATACTCAATCAGAAATGCAGTGGAGTAGAGAGTAAAAGTTGCTTACATTTTTAATACTCAGTACAAGTACGAAATAGCCAAAAACATACTTAAGTAAAGTAACAAAGTACATTTACTCAAGTACTTAAGACAAAAATGGAATTGAAGTGCGGCCCAATTAAAAAAAAAAAAAAAACTTTTACACGTCCAGCAGTGAAAACAAATAATAGTGAATACGTAATTTATTAACAAGGACGCTATCTTTAACAGCGCGCGAGTAGTCACTCATTTAGTCGAGGGAAACAAAGAGGCGTTTAACCTTAATTAGCCTCGATTTCATCGCTTCCTTCACCCATTAACACTCAAGCCTTCCGTCATCACCATTAAACATTTATGTCCTAGGTAAAATAAAATTAATGACACAGATACGGCACAAGGGAGGAGTCACCGATAATGACTTTTACTTTGATGTTAGTGTAATGGGGTTTTTTTTGTAATTAAAGAAATTCAAGCTGGATCAGGATTTTAGACATTGATCACTAATCACAACATGCTGAATGTGATCAATAAGCTGGTGGAGAACGGCTCACTGATTCTAGTGCTGTGTTTAATGCACGTATATATTCATTGTGTTGTTATTAAAATATTTATGAAGGAAAAAAAGTTTGGAAAAAAATGTATTAAAATATCTTTGAATAGCATATATTTAATTTAGAAATTATACAATTGAAAATATGTACAGAGAACAGTTTTACTTGTTTTGTAATTGTTTGTTTATCAGGCAAATTTTAATTTAATACAAAAAAAAACGGAAAATTATTATGGAAAAGGACTTACTGTATTTTTTATCCTCATTTGCAATTGGTTTTGAAACGATAATGTCCAAAGGTTTATACATACATATATAGGTATGTTTTAGTTTTAAATTGCGTTTTGAGCATTTTAACCACTCAATTCAAAATTGAATAAAATAAAAAAAGTAACTGTACAAGCGATATATATGTAATTATGTAAAAAGTAAATAAATAATAAAAATAGCACTAAAAAGTCACAAGCTCTGAGTTTGAGTTTAATAGAGGTTTGAGTTTAATGTTGGTTAGAGCGATGAGTTACATTTACTAGTTACTTCTCACGAATTGTAACTGAGTTAGTGATTGAGTTACAATGTTATAAAAGTAACTAATTACCAGAGAACAAATTCAATGTATTTTTGTAAATATTATCACTAGTATAGTGAATAATAAAACAGAAAAAATGGTTTAGATCTTTTAATATTTATTGCACAGACCACAACTGGCCAGCAAATAAGTCTAAATATAAATTATGCTTCTTAAGGAACGTATCAAAAATAGATTAATAAAACTGTCACTCAACTGGTAGACAGACTGTAGCAATGTGTCAATACTACAATACTATAGTATTTTTTTCCTCAAAAAAGTAAACGGTTTAACAAGAAGTGTTCTGCTCTCAATATAATCCTACGTAACGCCGTTTATTTACAACGCCATTACTCCGATAGTTACAGTTGAATTGAACAGATCTGGTCAGTTTGGGACCATCTTCTAGGACAGGTGGGACTTGTTGTCCAGATCCGCCGTCTGACATAATGGACAATCCCGGACCATCATGGTTCTGGTTCTCCAGAGTGTTCCGCTGTGAGAAAGCAATTCATCAAGAGGAGATAAGATCGGGTTCTCCAGTCCAGATCCCCATTGTTCCCCACAAACAAAGCCTGAGGAGCAGAGCGGTGACTTGTGGATCTCAGGAGACCTCATTATTTCATTAAGCGGTCCAAACTAACCGTCTTCTCATTACTAGAGCGCTACAGTAACAGCGGGAGATGTTTGGAGTCGACGTTCCTTCGAGAGACGTTTGAGGAGTTTCAGCAGTGTGAGTTTTAAGTAAAGAAGACTTGTGGAATCGATAGGTCAGTGTGAATGCACTTAGGCTTCATGTCATATTTGGGAAAGGTCTCGTCTCACGAGTGCGTCTCTGACTGGCTCGCCGAGGTGGAGTGTGTCTGGTTTTTTTTGTGGGAAAATAACACACAACACCTAGTTTAACCCTAAGAAAAGTTGCAATTAGAAAATTGTAAATAATTAAATTTATATATTAAATTATATGAATAATAAATAACCGAGCAAAGAAATACAATAAAAAAGAAGATGATTTCATATTACTACAATAAAATACCGTAAAATCAAAGTTAAAATGTGAATAAAGTACAAAAAACTATGAAGATCAAAAAGATAAAAAAAAATACAGTAAAACTAAAGATAAAACAAATAAAATGCAAAAACGTGACTCGAGTGATCTAGGTGTCTAGGTAAAGTGTCTAGTTTAAAGTGTTTCGGAATGAACAATTGTAGATTTTTTAAAATTGTGACGAGATTGGATAAAAGCATCTGCTAATTTACTGTAAAGTACAGTAATGCTTTTACCTAGCAGTTCTCTGCTCCCAAAAAAGTGCTGGCCAAATCAAATTAATAATAATTAGACAACATGTTGACGTTTAAATCAACGTGTCTCACGTCTACAAAGGAGTTTAACCAAACATACCAGAACGATCTCTTCGTCTTTACGAAGTGAAAAAAGTTTCAACGTTGTCGTACTCTGAAATTACCAAAATTTCAGGGATTTGCAAGACGTCATTTCAAGATGGCACCTTTTCGAGAAAAAAAAAAAAAAAAAAAAAACCCATCGCCATTCTAGGAAGCAAGATCTCTGAATCAAACTAGTGTTTTTGTTGTTTTTTGTTTATTTGACGTGCAAAATAGATTAGACAACTGTTTTATACACGTCAGGACTCTCATCTTCATGCACGCTAGCGGTAAGAAAAAGACACGCTCCTCTAGTAGAGCGAAAATATTTCCAAACTTGGGACGACATTTTCGCGGCGACACGTTTCGTTATTCGAGCTTTTCATTTGAATAATTGGGCATTATTTAGCTTTTTATTTACCTGTAATGTACATTTCCAAACCTCGCCTCATGTGCAGATGAATTTCTGAACATTTTGCTGAAAACAAGAAAACCATGAAACTGCGACGCTTCAATCAATTCAATTTCACGTGCAGTAATGCGGCCCAAGGATTTGACGGAGCAGAAGCCACGTCTGATCTTCACGGGCCTTGTACGAGGAACCAGATCTGCTCCTGGTGCCTTCTAAAAGTTTCTCCAAAATTCAATCCATCAAAGTGAATGAGCAAATAACATTAGAGCATCCAGCCCGTGGCTTCTTCCCACACGCAGATAAATAGATGGCGGCAGTTCCTCGCAGGAAGCTCGGCGAATCAGATGCTAGTCACAAACTTTGGCTTTAAATCTCCTCGGCGTTGGAGGCTTTGGGCTGCCTGTGGATTTGGGTTTTACGGTCTCTCCACCCAGGAAGGTTCAAAGCGAAGCTGGTCTGTGGTGCAGTCAGGTGTGTGTAAACACCAAGTCCAGGTGGATCTACACCGGCTTCGTTTGCCGAGCGATTCCAGCTATCGGCTGGTAAACTTGCCCTCATTTGTGGCTTAAAAGCTTGTGGATGGCGGCGTCCTGCTTCCATCTCAGCCGTCCTCCCACAAACAGCTACAGGAATACGAATGAAAGCGCGACCAACCACTGCAGGCCGACAACATGTGCTGATCAAAAACCAAAGACTACAATGACTAACTGAAGGAATAGAATATCAAAAAAAAAAAAAGTTTCAGAAAACATGTCTTTTTCTCCACTCCACATGGACAAAACAACAGGCAACTGAGCTTCGAGTTTGTCTGCGCTGTTTTTCGTGTGGACAAAATGGAATTACATACGGTTCAATACTAGGTTGTTTTTACTGGGTCATTTGAAGGGGGTTTTATTCCATGTACAGCCATTAAATAAACTTGTTAAGTTACTTGAGTGATCAGATTTGAGTTTGTTACAGGAATTCTAATCTGGATTTTGTATATTAGAATTAGGCTTTTTTTTATTTTTTTAATCATTTCACAGGCTTAAGAAAATACAACCTCATAACCCTAATCTAATTTTGCATATTAATATAAGGTTTTTAGTTTTATTTAATCTAATCATTTCACAGGCTTAAAACATAAAAAAAATGCCAATTCATATTTTTGTAGAAATTCAAATAAAAAAAAAAATTTTTTGTCACACACAATTATTTTGCAACGTGAAGTAAAATGTATTTTAAATTTATGTATATTGGAATTATGTATTCTTTACACAAAGGTAATCATGTCACAAGCTTAGAAACTAAAAACACTGTATACACTTAAATGCCAATTCAAATTTTTGTATATTAGAATTATGTATTTTCTATACCATTTTAATCTGATCACAGGCTTAAAAACTAAAAATAAACCGGTACACTACCATGCCAATTCAAATTTTATATGTTAGAATTATGTATTTTTTATTCAAATTGTATAATTTCACAGGCTTCACAACTAAAAATACACCCTCGAATGTGTGAAAAGCAAAGCAACGAGTGTCGACATTTGAAATATTCAGTTGTATAGAATGGATGTGTGTGGCAGGTTGCCAGATGTTCCTCCGTCAGATGAAAACGTGTAAACATTTACCGGCAAAATAAAAGACGAGAAAAGATTCAAGTACGTTGACCAACAGTTTGCCAGTAGTTTAACTAACCTTGGCTTCACACTTTTCCTCGCCAATGACACGAGTCTGAGCATTAGCTAACCAAACACAACTTTAAGAGTGACAGAAGGGCATCACACAGCAGTGAGATCATCTTATTTATGCATTATTCAGTCCTGGTGGACCTGACTTTTCGCCACAAGACCCCGTCGGCACAGCAGGATGCTAATGTGAAGCTCCGCGACTCCAAAGTGTAAAGAAAGTCATCAATCTGAGTCGCCGCCACATCAACGCCACCGCCATCCACTTGAATCAAAAGGAGATTAAAACGGAGGAACTTGGTGAAAAACATGCTTTTTTTTTTTTTTTTTAAATGCCCTACTTTTTAACTTTACTTTCGAGATGCTATCAATATTAGCCACATGCTAAAACAATCTAAAAAACTTTGAATGCCCTCGTTTCAACTGCATCACTATAGGTTTTCGGTAGAAATTTCAATTGACCCACATTTATATTGCATTTAACTCTTTATGGCAAACAACAATACACAAAAACAATCTAATAAAAATATGCTTACAAATTAGCCACATGCTAACATTATTTTAAAACAAAACCTAGCAATTCTTTTAGCTTTTCAAGAGTGTTTTTAACCTTCATCTGGCCTTAATTAAACTTGTTGCTCTAATTTAATTGGAAAAATTCATAAATATTTTGCACAAAACAATCTAATAAAACATGCTAACAAATTAGCCACTTGCTAACGTAATTTGAAAAATCCAAATCTAACATCTCTATCAGCCATTTTTTTTTTACTTTCAACTTTCCATAAATAAATGTGTTGCTATAATTTAATTGGTAAAGTTCAAAAAAATTTTGCACTAAGCGATCTAAGAAAAAATGCTAACAAATTAGCCACATGCTAACGCTATTTGAAAACAAAACCTAACATTTCGATCAGCCTTTCAGTAGTGTTTTTAACCTTTAACTTGACCTAAATACAGTTGTTGCTTTGTTTTGTGCAAAATATCTTTGAATTTTACCAATTAAATCTAATAAAACATGCTAACAAAGTAGCCACATGCTAACATTACTTGAAAGCAAAGCCTGGGTTTTCCTAATTTCAACTTGCCTTGAATACATTTTTTGCTAATTTAATTTGAAAATTCGGAAAAAAAAAGTAGTTTTGCACAAAACATTACTTGAGTAGCCAAATCTGTAATCCAACGTTTGCATTACTTAAGTCTCCAACTACTTTCATTCAGCAAGTTTCCAAAAAGCCAAAAGCACACAACGTGGAGCAGACATTTGCTGATCAGCTTAAAGGACCTGATCATATCTCATCATATCTCCTTCTCCTCCCTGACTAACACTTGGCAACGGATCCCGACGCCTTTCTGGTTCCATCATGTGAAGCTCCTGAAGCTTCTTCACGTCAGCAAACCTTAGAAACAACACGGCTTCCGTTTGCACATCTCAACACGGTCCAGACTCCAGCGGCGGCCGGACCAGGACCAGACCGATGTTATTTGCAGATGTTAACACCGTCTCAGAGATGTTTCACACAATGCCAATCCTGACATCAGGACTGAAGCTCCCCCACGGACGCCGCAAGATTGATTTGGCTGATTGTTCTCCGAAAGTTTGCAGGCCATCATGCAAAACAGATGAATAATGCAGTAATGGAACCGATTTCCGAGAGTTGAAAGGAGCGCCACGCAGGATTTGGGAAACATTGTTGGAATAGAAATGCAAAAGGCCGTTAGAACAGAGTCAGATGAACATAATATTTCATTTTGCTGGGTAAAGCCGTTTAAAGGCAGAAATTGTGCGTCACTTGCTTTTAAAGCTGGAGACCATAAATCACAATCAGATTCACTACTTAATTAATGTTCTTCTGCCACCATGTGGTGGACGGCCATATTCCTTCACCTTGTAGTGAAGTGGTGAAGGTAAAGTGGAGTAAAAAAACTATTATTACTGGATGGAGTAAATATTTTATCAAAATGACTAGTGATATATTAAATTTAAAGGTTTAGTCTTGTTCCATGGGACTAGTTCAGATGTTATCCATCCATCCATCCATCATCCATCTGTATATCTATCTATACATCTATCCATCAATCGACACCATCTGTCTGTCCGTCCTTCCATCCATCTCTGTCATTCGTCCATCCATCTATCTATCTATCCATTCGTCCATCCATCGACACCAACTGTCTGTCTATCCATCAATCCCTCTCTCTATCCATCCATCCATCTACGTATATGTCTGTCTGTATTATATACTGTATCTCTGTCTATCTGTCTATCCATCCATCTAAATGTCTGTCTATATTATATACTGTACCTCTATCTGTCAATCCATCCTTCTGTCTACTGATTCATCCATCCATCCATCCATCTATACATCCATCTAGAAACACTATGTCCTAAAAGAAACACAAGAATAGCCTAAAAAGGAAAGAGGTTTGGAAAAAGCATTTATTTTAGGTACGTTTCAAGTAAAGTGACGGGGGGGAAAACCAGGAGACAAATCAAGGCCGTTTTTTTTTTCTTGGGTAAAAAACAGTTTTCAAGCCCATCACGGTCCAAACTTCTGCCTCGATGCCCCTAAACCTCAACAATTATTTTCCTCGTCTCCTTTCAGCACGAAATGCCGGCTCTGAAAATGACAAAAGGGATTCGGTTGAGGTGGATTTGCAGAGCTGGAAGCAGGTAGAGGATCGATTTTGAACAGCACACGGTGGACTGCGGGTCGGAACGTGTGCGGAGGGTTTAAACGCCCCGGGTCTGATCTACACTTCTCTTTCACACTCCCTCCATCACCGGCCGTTAGGAGAATCAGCTTTCAGGAGACTAGCGGGTAAAAACTGACCGGCGCCATTGTTTGCTTGTAACTGGCCTTTAGGTCTCGAGGCAGACGAGTGGAAGACATCGATTATGGCCTGTGCGCATCTCTCCTGTCCTTCAGACACGGCAGGTCGAGTCCCGAATCACAGGGGGAAACTATCAACTCCATCCAGGATTGAGACAGATGGACAGATGGACAAACACAGAGAAACAGGTGGACAGACACACAGACAGATGGAAGAATAGACAGACAGACAGACAAATTAAGAATCAGACAGACAGACAGACAAAAAGAGAAACAGACAGACAAATAGATTGAGTGACACATGGAAGGAAGCAAGGATGGACGAAAGAAAGACAAGGAAAAAAGGAAAGGAGGAAGGATGAAAGGAAAAATAGAAGGAAGCAAGGAAGAAAAAGGAAGGAAAGACGGAAGGAAAAAAGAAGGATGGAAGGAAGAATGAACGGATGGATGGATGGATGTATAAATAAATGGAGAAATAGAAATGGATGGAGAAAGGAAGGGATGGATGGATAGATTGATGGATGGATGGATGAATGGAAGGATGAATTGATGGTGAGGGAGAGGGATGGATGATGAATGAGAGACAAATAAAACCAGATAGAGACAGATATACAGAGAGGAGACAGATAGAGAGAGACAGACAGACGAACACAGACAGTTAGATGGACCAATAGAAAGACAGACAGATACACACAGAGACAGACTGATAGACAAAGAAACAGATGGATAGAAAGATACACAAACAAATGATAAATGGATGGACAGATAGCCAGCCACACAGACAGACCGGTAGAAGAGACAAAGAGCGACAGACAGACAGACAGACAAATACGTTAACAGACAGATGGATGGATAGATAGACAAACCAATACTCGGACAAAAGTGGGGAAATTTTACAGTATCTGGTGGAATTCTGTAAAAAAATACAATGAATACACAATATGTAGAAACATACAAAGATGCAATAATAACTATTAAAAAAGTAATCAAAAAGGTTCTCTACTCTCTTCCTCTACTCCATCTACTCTTTTACGGAGATTTGTGTCCTAAAACCTCTGATTTAGCTCCAGGAGCAGCACTAGACTAGGACCAAACCTCAGCAACAGCTTCATAAATCTCGTGAAGAAAACGGAGAACTCGTTAAGAACAAAACGGAGCTGTGATTTTGCCACATACGTCAAAGTCTGGAATTGAAGTGAGAGTTAAGAAGCAGCCAGTGATGGAGGGAGAGGATGAAGGACGGAAGGTTCCGGCACTCAGAAGCTCTGCTGGCCAAGCGAGAGACGTGATGATGATGCATTACCCCTGGTGCTCCCGTCTAACCTGACACACCGAGGAACGCATCGCTGATGAGAACCTACTGGCTTTTATTACATTTTAGATTATGTTCATTTATTATGAAATATATGCTTTTTAAAATATATATCGATTTTTATTATTTGTTTCTATTTTCAAATTTTCTTCAAGTTCTCAATTCTAATTACAATTACGGAAAATGTAGACTCATGTGGCCTTTTTAGGAAGTTTTTTTTAATTTTAAATCAAATGTAAAAATAAGTTAAAAATTAGGTAAACTTTTCTTGAAAATGAAAACTTTCTTTTTCTTAACTTTTCACTTTTACAGGAAAGAAAAATACACCATTTATAAATGTTTTTATTGTTATTTTAATTCAGCTTAAAAAGGGTTTGTTCTGGTTTAAACGTATTACTTAACTTACTAGTTAATATGTGTGATTAAAGTGGTGTTAAAATAATTTTTTGAATTTTTTGTAACAGGTTTGTAGATTCTTTTGAAGTCATTTGTTTAATTGAGTTTTAGATTTTTAATTATTTTTTAATTATGTTTTATTTTTAATTATTTGTAATCTAATTGCAATTTCTGATAATGTAGGTCTACTCACGTGGCTCACATTGGAACCTTTTAGGCAGTTTTTTATTCAAAAGTTAAAAAAAATTGGTGTTCCAAAATTTGGGTTAAAAACGATGTAAACTTTTTTTCAAAATGAAAACACTTTCTTTTTCTTAACTTTTCACTTCACTTTTACTGGCAATGAAAATAAGCCATTTATAAAAAAATATTATTATTGTAATTGAAATTAAAAAGGGCTTGTTTGTTAAAATGTGTTAAAATGTGACTAAGTTATTGTTTAACTTACTAGTTAATGCGTGTGATTTAAAAAGATGAATGATTTGTTAAAAAAAAAAAATCGGTTTTTAGTAACAAGTTTGTACTGTGGATTTTTTTGAAGTCATTTGTCATTTGACTTTTTGATTTATTTATTCATTCATTTATTATTTTAAAGTCATTTAAACATTTATAGTGTTTTTTTCCTCTCACAGATTCAAGGTTTCACATGTGTTTTTGATGTAATTTGTTAAGCTACTTGTTAGACATTTTTGTAACAAAGTATTAATATGTACATTTTTAGAGGTGCTTTATAAAGGGCATCTTTTACATGTTTAAGAAAATAATGCATAGACATTTAAAGATTCCTTGTGACAGCAATTGTGATGTAAGACAAAGACGAAAAAAGTAATAATGAATCAATTTCTAGTTTGATGATGCAATTAGTTCAAATGTCTTTGTCTGAAGCAAATGGTTTTCTCATTCCAATCTCCAACATCTGAACACACACACACACACACACACACAGACACACACACACACACACACACACACACACACACACACACACACACACACACACACACACACACATCTCCTGCCTCTTCTCATTGTCGACAATCAGTTTCTCCGGCTCCGCAATCGTTGCTTCTCATTTCAGCAAAGAGACATAATGACACCCTGTTCCCCACAGACCCGAGTGTCTCTTCAGCCAGGAAACTGTAGTTTATCTGAAGTGTGGTATTTATGACTACATCATGCATTATGCAGGTTCCATTTCTAGAAAAGAGACTCAATAATGGCTGGAGCGAGCGAGTGAGCGAGTATCAGCCAGCACAGGAAAGCTGGAAGAGGTTGACTTGGCATCATCGCGCCTCATCCAGCCACCAGGAGAAAGACAAACCAGCTGAGAGCGTTTAGCTTCGCTCCCGACACACACACACGCTCATCCAGATCAAGCCTTCCAGCGCCGAGCGCAACCTCGCACACGGATTCACACGTGGAACTGCCATCATCAGAGAGAACGCGGTCGCCTGACACTATCTGATGTCTTCCTGATTGCGCTTTCCCTTTAATGCGGCACGTGACGCCGGCGGAATATCAATCCGGACCGATTATTGCGTAATAGATGTGAATCCTGACAGGAAGAGGAGTTTGTCGGATGGATGGATGGATGGTCACACAGACATTTTAAATAAATAGAAAGTCACACAGAGAGAAAGAAAGGTAAACCATGGATGAATGGATAGTCACACAGACAGACAGACAGGTGGTCACAGATGGATGGATGGATGGATGGATGGATGGGATATATATGGAGAGAGAGGAAGAGAGAGAGAATGATAGATAATAGGAGAGAGAAAGGCTGACAATAAAACTATTACAAAAAAAAACGGAATGGAAATAAATAAAATCTATAATAAAAAAAACAATGAAACAAATTAACGAAGATAACACGACAACTTTAAAAAAATATTAACATAAAAATTCGTTTTGATGACAAAAGTCTTTGACTGCTGTTTGTGACTGCTGTGTTAAGTCAATGCGTGTGTGTGTGTGTGTGTGTGTGTGTGTTCGCCTGACTTGAGATCAGCGTGGCCACTAGGGGGTGTATAGAGTGCGCTCTGCATTTATTGAAGTATGGAACGATAGAATAGAATAGAATAGAATAGAATAGAATAGAATAGAATAGATAGCCTGTATTGTCAGTTTATCCAAGAGCTAGAATGAAATTAGTATTTCTACTCAGTTTGGTGCAAACGAACAGACAAAATATAATTAACCAGTGAAGTTACACACACACACTAACCCGGAGAAGTGGGCAGCCTTCAGCTCAAGGACTCAACCCTGCCACCTAGTGGGAATGTGACCTGTAGTCCACCACTGGACCATCTCTCAGAAGACACACAAGCCTAATGAAGAGGATTACAGAGCCACGCGTCTCCAGGCAACAGCAGCCATCACGCTTAGTGTTTAATGTCTTCTTCAGGGCGTCTGTGCATCACGCTCGCTCTGTAATGACATCATTAGTGGGAGGGGCCTCCACCGCCTTTCCCTGCCACCACATCAACAGATGCCCTCAGGAATAAGACTCTTGGTCCGTCACTGATGCCCGCTTAGCTAAATGCCATCAGTCAGTATCAAGACTATTTGCTCATGATTTGAAAAAAAAAAATAAAAATTAATTAAAAAAAAAAAAAAATAAACTTTTTTATTATTTTTTAAACATTTTATTATTCTCATAATAAATTATTTAATTATTATAGTTTTTATTATTATTATTACTATTATAGTATTCATTTAAGCAAGGTTTCAAAAAAGAAAATGTGACAAATTGGGATTGTTATTAAAATGAAACAATTCACGTTCAAATTCATCGGAAACAAACTCACAATAATAACAGCAAAAAAAAAAATAATAATATTAATTTATATATCAATATATATATAATAAAATATATACATAATAATAATAATAATAATAATAATTATTATTATTATTATTATTATTATAAGTGTTGTTGTTGTTATTATTATTATTATTATTTATGTTATTATTTGAAGAAACCAGCACGTAATTTACACAAAGGCATATCAAGATACTGTTTACAACCAGACAGTTGTGGGTAAAAAAAAAAAAAAAAGATAATTACATCTGTTGTATCTGTTGTGTAATCACGGTAATTACAAATCAATTGCTGTCGTTCATGGGGTCCAACAGCAACATTAATTGTTGTAATCAATTTAACTAGTTTATTTTTAATTATTTTACATTTTGGTAGTTTAGTAATACTGTAAATTAATTAGTCGACTGAATATTTTCAGCTGTGTCTAGTTCTGGGGAAAAAAAAAGTATTCTGACGAATCACAGGTCAGATGTATTACAATGTAGAAAATGATGCTGGGGAATGAGATTCCACATCACTGGAGCTTCTGACCTTCAATCCTGAACACAAGAAGTACAGGAGGTGTAACGCCACACTGCTCCGGAACCTAAACACCATTACTTTACATTATGCACAACAGTGAAGCCTGTGTGTGACCACAAACACTCCTTTACAACGCTTCTGCGACTCTGAGAAGAATGAAGCAGACAGTACGTGCGGATTACTGTCATTTCAGAAAGTAGTGCTTCCATCAGAACAGGCAAACTGGAGGAAGGTCCGTCCACTGCGGTCCACTCCAGCCGCTGGAAATGATGGCCTGTGGCCCTCGAGAGGCCGTTTGTGGCCACGTGTTTGAACCGAGACGTTTGCAGATGCTCCTCAAACAAAAATTTCCTGTTGATTCAGCCACTGATCCGGTCCAGTTATCAGTAGTTTTGGACTCACATTGGGCTTCTTTCCACCTCAGGGGGCGCTCATGTCCAGATACAGTATTTACACAAATAAAATTACCCAATGTAAACAAATGTAAACAAATTATTTTGTGCCTGAAAAATCATGGGGTGCTTATAGTCGTGTAAAAATGGCTTAAAAACAGTGGTGTGAAGTACTTGAGTAAATGAACTGTTACTTGAGTATATTTTGGCTACTTTGTACTTGTACTGTACTTGAGCATCAAAAATATAATGTTTATAAGAAATATAATGTACATGTTTGACTACATTTGTGACTGAGTATCTGTAATGTGTATTTTTACTCTTTTACATGAAGATGCAAGATGGATCGGCATTTTTTTCTACCACAGTTAATTTCTTGAGTGTTTTTAAATTCAGTATGAATAAATCCTAAATTCAGTACTAATTATAATACTAATATTACGTATATAAATCTCAAGTTCTTTTAAAATGGAATACGACTTTTACTCAAGTCTTCTTTGAACTGGTGACGTGTACTTGTAATGGAGTAATTTTTACATTATAATACTCGTACTTGGATCATTATACCACACTGGGCTTTCCAGATACTAATGGCTTCTGTGCACATCCCTGAACATGAACGATGCGAAGAAAATGTCCTTGATAAATAACCGACGGAAACATCCGCTGGAGCCGCTTGTGGATTGACGATAATATAAACATCAACTCGTTGAAAATCAATTCCAATCGCCGGCGTCGGCGCTTCGCTATTACCGTCTAATTGTATGAAGTCGGACTCAGGCTGCAGTTTCTAAAGACGCACCGCGAGACAGAAACTCTATATATTGTGAAAAGTAAAAAAAAATGAACAATATGTTCTAGATGCTGTGGCGAGGAAATCGATAGCTACACTGCAGTTCCAACCCAATTTAAGAGCCGCTGATGGCAGGAGCCCAGGCGCCGTCTGACGAGGAGCAACAGCGCCACCCGGTGGACACCTCGGGAGTTACGCCTAGCACTTATTATCCTTCAAGGAGGGGTTCATTTTAACCATAATAAAAAACGATAATAAATAACGGTAACAATAATGATAATGTAACAATAATAAATAACGGGCTCTTGTTTGATGAATCAGAGATATGTGCTTTAAGACTTTAGCATCAATGATTGTTCTCATGTTGTTGTTTTTTTTAATTGTGACTGCCGTTTATAAAATCAAAATACGTACAGTATTATTTAACTAGTTGGGGTTGTTGTGTCGATGACAGGTAACACAGTAAGGGATGGGGGCGAGTGGGAGACTTTTTATAAAAGCACATAAATACAGTCCTTCTCTTTAGCGCCCTCTAGTGATAAATGTGTTGCGCACTTGTCAGATGCGCTTTTGTTTTTTGCTTTTAAACTTCTAAACCGTCTCTCTGGACAATAAACTATACACCCTTTGCTAGACGTGATGTCGTGTTGTGTGTTAATAGTGCCATTGCTTTTCTTTGTTTGTTTGTTTGTTTGTAGACATTATAATTTTGATTGGTTATTTTGCTTATTGCCATTTCAGCTTCAGAGGCCATTTCATGACATGAGAGGGGCAATTACTTAGCTAAAATGTAAAATATTAACATGACCCTATACATAAATAAAAAAATAGACAACTAGTGATAGCTATGTTATGATTATATAATGTTTTTCTTCTTTGGTGCTATAGGTCCAGAATGAATTCTCATCTAAAATCTCTCAAGATTATTCTAGAACCCATGTGAAACTCAGAAACCCATGTGATCAGAATTCAGATAAATACAGAAATCAGACACACCTGCAGTCTTCCACCATCTTGACCTTGAATCTTCTTGATTCTGATATTCGGAATCATGGGAAATGTAGTCAGATTCCCTGGATGAAAGAAAAATTGGAATTGAACTTTAAAAGTTATGCAAATTTTATATATTATAACATTTTATTTTGTATTATCCAAAAGGCATGATAAAAGATGTGAAGGTTCTTTGAATGTTTAGTTTATAGAGCTTTTTTTTTTTTTACCCAAGAGTTCACATTAGATTATGGAGCTTTAGACCGAGACCTGTTCAACCAGAAGATCAAAAACACACACATTCGTTTCTCTTTCTTCATCTGTGCTCAGTTTTCCACTCCAGACGTCCAGGCGTTGCAGGAGCTTCAGACCGCGATGAGGAAACTGAGTTCAGAAGAAGCGGCGGCCATCTTGTGAAACTCCTGAGGCGGACGGAATGAATTCAATCTTTTGAAGGGACAGAACTTGTCAGATGTTTGATGGGAAGCATCGTGACCTCATGTGACCTTCACGTGGCTCATGTGACCTTCACGAAGGCTGGAGGTCTGAAAGCCAGTGAATGGTGAAGCTTGTTGTATTTGCTGCTAACCTTCGTGTGCTCAGGCCAGACATGCGCCTGTTGTTAGCGCGTTAGCATGTTAGCATCTGAGGATGAGTGTTTGCGGACATTTTTCATTCTGTTATTGATCTCTCCGAATGGTGATGGCTTTTTTAATCAGTTGTGTGTGTGTGTGTGTGTGTGTTTTCTCTCCCCAGACGGCGTGAAAAAAGACATCAGAAGCTTCCCGATGACAGGAAGATCTGCATCCTCATGGCTTTCTAATGGTTAATGATCCTTTACTTGTGGATCTGTTTAGTTGAAAAGGTCATGCCACTCAAATCTCCACTGATTGAGGATTTAGTGAAGACAATTCCAGAGAAAGCTGAAGAAATTATGGGACAATTTAAAGTGAAGATGTCTTTACCTGGATTTTAGTTCTGACACGGTTTGTCCTTCAATGTTCATCACTAAAGGCGAGTTTGTTTTTCGCGTAGCGCTCAGTGGGCGGGGCTTGAGCCACTTCCTGCCCGTCGTTTGCCGCGTCATATAACGGTCTTATATCTAATTCACAAGCCGATTTTGACCAGTGACAAAACGTGAGGAGCAACTGTTATTTTAGTTCATCACTATTATTTTTAAAGTTCGTTTTATATCACTTTTGATACACAATGACGTCATGTCAATGTTAAAACCTAAATGGTTAACTCGGTCAGGAGGCTGAAATCAGTCTAATCGATCACCAGCTAGTAATGAATTACAAATAAGTGAAAATGAATTGTTCATTAACTTGATTGTGCTAAACATGTGAAATTACTTATTGGGGGGTAAAAATGCAAAAAACCATTAGAATAATTTATTCCACATTTAGCGTCGGTATATCAGATCATGTCACTCTCCAGCATCTTTTGAATAAAACATTCCACAATACACAAACATCTGAACACCCCATGACACGTCACACTTCAAACGGATCCACATAAATATATACAGAGTTAAAAAAAAGTCACGAGGACGCGTCTCAAAAGCACAAAACTCCCACGACACGACATGTACATTCAGCAGCAACAGTCATAAAAACATGCAAACAGCTTCACTCCAAATGCGTTCTGCTCACGCTCCTCGTCAAGTGTAATTATTATTATTATTCAACTGCTCAAGGAGAGAAAAGCCACTTCGATTTGGCACCAAAACGCAAAAGGACGACCGCGACTCCCGATTGGCTCCCGTCCTCGCAAAGTACCGAGCTTCATCACTTCCTGTGGCACACGGGAGACATCAGTGGCCGTTTCCTCCCTCGGACAGAATGCGGTTGGGTTCGGTGAAGCGAGCGGTCAGCAGGTAGAACAGAGCCGGGCCGGGGACCAGAGCCAGCAGAGGAAGATCCTGCCCCAGTTTATCCAGCCGCGAGATGGAGATGATGCCGTAGGCGTGAAGGAGCCAGTGACTGAAGAGGACCACCAGACGCTTCTTCTTGGCCACCAGGTTCTTGAAGGACTGGAGGAGGAGCGGATGATGAGTGTGAGGTTCAGACGCGGGACGGAGGCGCTCACCTGGATCTCTGACGCAGACATGTAGACGGCCAGCGTGACCAGAGACAACACCAGAATAATGTACGGGAAGGCGTAATCTGTGGGGAGAGCAGAGAGGGAGATCCCTTCACCTCCAGTGTGTGTGTGTGTGTGTGTGTGTGTTTAGGCATTTCGTTTTTTTTTTAGTTTTCTTTACTGTGTTTTGTAACACTGGTGATACTCTTTGTTCATTGTCAGTTATAATCTAAACAGAGTTAAAATTCTGTTTAAAAAAACATGATAAATTAAAACATACACTTGTAATACATAATTAACAATTAATTAACAATACATAATTAACAAAAGCAATTAACTGCTCCGTTGCTTTTCCACAGCAGTGACCACTAGGGGAGCCGCTCCAAATTTGGAAAAATTGATTTTTTTTAGATTTTTATTAAAAACTAGGTGTACAGTAACATTTTTACTCAAATTTCTAAGAGAAGTCTGGCGAGTTGCTTGAATGTGGCGTGGTAAATTTTTGTGATTGAAATTTTAACCCTTTCCTTTATTACACACTGTATCTTCTGTTGATATGTATAAAATAACATAAAAAAATTTTATTGTATTTTTTTCATTTTCTTTCTATTTTTATTAGAAATATTCTGTTGAATCAAAAAACATAAATTTTAAGCTTACCGTCTACTATAAAACATCATGCAATACAATAGAAGACTCGATGTAAACATTTTTGATTAAGAAAGAACAAGAAAAACATTTTACATTTAATGAACTGAACTCATCTGCTTCCCATTTGACAAAAAAGTGACAAAAAAAATCTAACAAAATAAAAACCAAACTTCTACAAAGTAGTTCATTATCAATCAGCAAAAGATTGATTGATTTGTTGGTTGATGGAGTCGTAGATAACAAGTTAATCACTTGACTTGATTGATTAAAAAAAAGAAAACATTTACTGAAATTTGCTACGTTTTTGAAATTACCAAAATAATTATTGACTTTTTATTATAGTTTTATGCTATTTTAAAAAGTGATTTTTAATAATGAATACTTTTTATTATAATAATATAAACTTCTTAGCATTATTTTTAATCATTGATATTTTTTATAATTAACAAATCCATACATTTTATTTTAGTTAAACCCCTTACAAAATAAATACATTAAAAAATTAAATCTTTAAAAATTAAAAAGAGAACATCTTCAATTAAATGTTTCTCTATTTTAAAATTACTCTTTTTGATTTGAGGTTTTGTGACACTCACAGAGGAGACCCCCGCCCACCGCCTGCAGGACGGTCAGAATGGGGAAGAAGTAGAGCGCGGCGTAGATGCTCTTGAAGCGGTCCGTCTTCCCCAAGCCGCACGCAATCTTCTTCACCAGAAGCGGCCGCAGGAGCATCATGAAGACCAGGCAGAAGGCGTAGTAGATCAGCACGATGGTGTAGCTGCACAACCACACAGTTAGAGGAGTCAGTCCATCAGATCCACTGTTGAATTTGTTGACAAATAAAACATATAAAAAACGAAACGAAAACTATGACTGCATTTATGGACACTTTCCTCGACGAATAAAAACGAAACAAAAATGCCTTTCGTGACGACGTCCAATCATAATCCGAGTTAGTGGAGAAAGGCGGGTGCAAACGCAATCCGAGTGTCTTCAATAACGTCTTCTCCAGCAGAAAAAAATGCTCAGATATATGGATTCGCTTTACATTCAACGCAACCTTAGAAAAACTATCTGTACGCCACGTGTGAATCAACAACCACGAACAGAAACACAACACACCTGAAGAGATTGAAATTTTTCTTTTTTACCGTGCCACCATTTGTTACTTATAAATGTAATGCAATTATAATTAATTATATTTTACTGTATTTATTTTTCTCGTTGTTGAGGTTTCATATATGAGAATACATTTACTTATATTGAATGAAATGTTAATTTAAATAAGTTAAAGAAAAGCAAATGTTTTCGCAAATGATCTTTGTACATGTTTTATGTTCATAGTTAACTACGTATTCTGATTTCTTAGACATAGCAACTTTAGTAAACATTTAGAATATATAGCACTTCCATTTTTGTAGACTAAATCTATACTGTAATTTAGTCGACTAAAATGTGTGTTATTTAGTCGACTAAAATTAGACTAAAACAAAAGAAAATTAAGACGACTAAACCAGGGGTGGGCAAACTTTTTGACTCGCGGGCCACATTGGGTTCTAACATTTGATAAAGGGGCCGGACCGGGCTCGGGGAAAAAATACACATTTTAGGATATAAAGTTTTTTGTATTTAATTTAGTATTCAACTTTAAATAGTGTTTATTTGTATTTTAAAATGCATTCAAGATAAAAAAAACAAACAAACAAACAAACTAAAAAAACAGATCTAATACTAAAATACAAATAAAGTGATTTAGCATTTTAACTCACCAGGAAGGTCCATTAAGATATTAGAATTTTCTTTTAATATCCAAATATTCAATTACATATTATCAATTTGTTTTTTTTAATCCTTATTAAACAACATTTTAAAATGACAAAATTATAGTTCCTCGTTTATAAGAATAAAGTTCTACTGCTTAGAAGACGAAAAAGACATGATTATTTCAATAATCATTTTTAAACTCTGAACCATCTCTTCTTCAGTTCTTCAGCATCACAAGAAACATTAACAGTAAAATCTGCTGAATAGCAGCGCGTGCGAAAAAGAGACACGTTTTTGTTGCGCTTCTAGTCATGTTATTACGGCACTCAATGTGCCAGCAATAATGC
>MU204318.1:5685625-5710650 GCA_017309775.1 Paedocypris sp. Pulau Singkep | reverse complement strand
ACTGGCACTTTTAGTGTCTATATGAACCTGAACAGATTAAAGGCAAAGTTGGAAGTTGTGCCCACGACGGTGTTCCGCACATCAGGACGGGAAACGTACGTTTTCGAAGCGCTTTGCGAGGGTTAATTCGTCTTCATTGCGCAGCATCTCGAAAGATGATTGGAATCTAATGAGATGCAGATGTGGAGAAAGCGGCGCTCACCTCCCCCGCTCCTTGACTGAGGACGGCGTTGATGAAGGACATGATGGCCGTCTTGAGGTTCACCTCATCCCTGTAGCGCCCCGTGCTCTTGTCCAAGTCATTGAGAAGACTCTACAACAGCAAAAACTACTTTAATATTGTCTTTACAATTGAACAAAAAAATAATTAAAGGCTCTGTAAAACAATTTGGATGATGCAACAACAACTGTATCTTACAGTAGACCTGGTTTGTTGCGAGTTACTACCCAACGACTCTTGTGAAAAACGGTTTTGTTTTTTATTTGTGCCATAAATTATCCCCCGAAACTTCTTAAACACACAATGTGGCTGAGAAGATGGGAGGAGCCTATTCACAAGAGGCCGGCTGCTTCTGACCATGTACTGACCCAAAATAGAACTCCACTATTATAATTCCACAATGAATTGGACCGGGGGTCTTTTTTCCACCCACCTGAAAGCGTGTCCGCTCACAGGCGAACTTCTGATAGTGCAACATGGCTTCCAGGACTTTCTTGTGGCCGATTGGAACCAAACACACGGCCCCCATGATCTCCAGAACAGCCACCTTGGTCTTGATGTTCTCCGTGGCTAAGCTCTGAGCGATGATGTTGATGCTCTCAGGGTGGGCGAGGACATGGGCGCGGCCCTCAGAGTTGTTTATCAGTGCTTTGATACAGCCAATCAATGAAGTGTGAATCTGAGACTCGGTGGTCTCATAGTCCATCGATTTCAGAAAGTTTAAAATGCACGTCAGTCCATCGAGATCTATGAAGTGCGTCATGAACCTAAAGAAACACATTTTCAATCGAGGTCTTATTTTCAGGTAGGTCTTATTTTCTGATTGTATTTTTGGAACAATAAGCACAAGACGATACCTTATGGATTGATCAAGAGCTGTTTTCAGGCTGTCTATGGTCTTACTCTTCCCCTCCTCGTAGGTCTTTGAAGCCAGCAGAGGCTTCTCCTGGAAATGCACATTTTCGCATAAAGATTAAACACATTTCCACGCTGAAGAAAACTATAGAGACACACAACTCACAGTTTTGGAGAGAAAATGAAGTGAAATTGGGGAGAATTACAGGAAAGTTGTTTGGGTTTGCGCACAGACGTTAACAACGTACACAAAAGGGACCAAAAAGATCCAGAAGATACACACCACGAGTTCGGTGAACAAGGCATCCAGGTCTCCTGAGGAAAGCAGGGTGAGCTCCACTGTGTGAAGGGAGACACTTTCATATCGGAGACTGTAGGTCACCTCAGGATCGTCACTTCCCCTCAGGCAGCTGAAAAAAAACGACAGTCCACATCCTCTACGCTTATGTGGAGCCATTACGGCTAAAGGCCCGGCCAGGTAAATGTGTTTAGCTTCAGCGCTAACGCTCCTGGAAAACAAAATGTTGAAGATGATTAAAACAATAGGCACTTCATGAATAATTTCACCTGTTTTGTGACTGATATAACACAAACGAACACTGGTGGCGCTACAGGCTAATCCAAACTAGCAACAATGCTAGAACTTTAATTGCAACAAAAACCGCCATTTATTGTGTATAAATATGTAAATACATGTAGAAATAGTGAACAGGTTGATTGTACAACTAAACAATCAATGTGGTGCAGACTTTGTGGTGATATCTTACCGTCATCACTTTATTAAGCACTAAACTGCAGCGCGAGCATGTGTACGCGATTCATAAACGCGTTTTATGTTTCACACACGGACCGTAACTTAGCAACGTCGATGTTGAGACGTGACGAGGCATATTTCGTTCTGACTCCGCCCATTTTTCCATAACTCGGCTCGCCCGACTCCGCCCGTTTTGTCACACACTAAAACACTTTTTAGCAATATGATTGTGTTTACGATGTATTAGTTGCGCAAATTGAAGAAAAAATGTTGTAAGAAATGAAGAAAAATGACGTTAATGAGCCGAAAGCAAACTCAAACACAAAACGCGACTTTGCGGTATTTTACTACACCGAGGGGCGTGGTTTACGGCACTAAGCGTTAACGGTCTGATTGCATCATGTTTTGATCCAAACAAACCATTTGAAAAAATAAATCCTGAATAAACATCCCTAAGCCTCAAATGGAGTCATATAAAAGAAACCCGTTGGAATCATAATAAATTGCAACTTGGTTTGAACTTAAGGTATATCGTATTTAAAGAGCAAAGGTTAGTGCATAACATTACAAAAAATACTCTTTTTATCAGTGGGGTTTTTTATTTTCATTTAATTTTTATCTTAAAATGTAAAATTCATCCACATAAAACACACGTTGCCGGAATGGGCTGTCCTAAGTACAAAATTATTATTGCATTTGTTCATGGATATACATTTTTTTTTCGTCGAACTATGTTCAATTGATTACTAATTTATATTAAAAATATTCAGCAGGATCATATTTATATATTATAGCAAATGTACTGCTGCATAAATTGTACGTAAATGGTCAAAGAAGCCCATTGTTACAACTTAAGTCAGAAGAGTCTTTAAGGAATAAGGAATATTTAAGGAATAATTATTCCTTAATAGATTAATAATATTCTATTAGTAAGTTATGATTGTAAGTATTCGGCAAAAGTCTACAATAGTCTCAGTTTAAAGCTTCAAAAATAATTATAACTTTTAATGGACTCAAAAATTAAAATTAAAATGTGTATGCATTTTTTTTTTTTTTTTTTTACATTGGGAATCCACACACAGACAAAAGATGTGACCCTCAGGGTTTATTAATCAGGAATTCTTAAATAATAGCAACAGAACAATCCCACATACAGTGACAAAGGAAATGCAATATTACACAAAACTATATATGAAAAAGTTTTAATGGCATCTGATCAACAGGAAGAAAAAAAAATAACAGCACAAAATTGAATAAAGTCAAGGTCTAAGAAAAGCCTCGGTCAAAAGAGTTAACAGGTTTATGTACATATATACAGAATTTAATACAAAGACAAAACCAATGAAATTACAAGAATATACAGGCGTGGCATTTGCTTCTCTTAAAATGCAACTTGCACCTACAGCTAAATTATTTTTTTTTCTTTATTATTATTTTTTGGTAACATCAGAAAAATAAGAATATTGTGAATTAACATCTGCGCCTCTGCGTATTTTGTTCCGTCAAAACGATACAATCTGTAGATTTGGACACTTCTTTTCAATAGCATTTAAAACGAGAGGCAGTTTCTTATTATTTGCGTAGAAAAGTTGTGCATTGTGCTTGAACGGGCCTGAAACGGGCAGTTTTGTGCTTGTGCCACAAGTGAGAGCAGAAAGAAGCGTCAGAAACGACATTCTGAGCAGCGTTTCGCAGAACAAGGCCATTTCTGTCGTGTTGGTTGTGCACGGTATTGCAAAAAAAAAGGAAAACGATATAAATAAGTGTACAAATTTAGCACGTGTGATTGCTTTTCTGTTGCTTCGGAAGCAAGTAGCCCTTTCTGCCCGTTCCTCCCCGTCAGAGAATCACGTTTATCCTTGTGTAGCTGAACACCGTCGACCATCACAAAGCATTTCTCCATCTATTTTGGCAGTCAGCACAGATGGAGTGTGTGTGATGTGTGTGTGTGAGCAGCAGGGGGCAGCAGCGGCTCAGAAGTCGAGTTTGGTGAGGGGTCGCTCTCGGGTGCTGTCCGAGCTCTGCTTGCCCGGACGCTTACGGTTGTGTTTCATCTTGGACAGGTCTTTGTCGAACACTTCTCCGGATCGGAGCGCAGACACCAAGTCGTCAAACTCTCCGTCTTCCTCGTTCTCTTTGGCCTTTCGTGACGATCTTTCCCTCTCGCGCTGTTCTTTGAGCTGCTCAGAGAGATTGTCGGATTGATTGTGTGTTCGTGGACAGACAGACAGACACTAACTTTGTTTCTTTGCATGTTTCACAAAGTGATGTGATTTGAATGTACATTATTTCAAATGACATCACTTTGTAAAATATGCAAAGAAACAAAGGCGATGAGCATCATGATATATACTTGCAAAATGTCACAATATTTGTACAATTTTGAGAATGCAGATTGTATATCATAATACTGTATAATGGGTTAACAACAGAAAGACGACTGGATGTCGACTAATTTGTATGTTAACCGCAACATGAGATGCTTAAATACATTAATATTATTTTATTATTATCATTTGTATTATATTACACTATATTATATTTTATTTATCATCAAGTCACCTATTGTTTTTTATGTCACAATTGACTGAAATGTTAAATATCCTGATGTTTTGAAACGATCAACAGCTTTCTTTTTTTTGTAAGTAAGTAAAATGTAAGTAACAATAGATGGAGATTTACCATCTTTTTGGTAGATTTGAGAGACCTGCTAAAATCAGCAGGATGAAACTTAATAGTATGAAACTCAACAATATGAATGAGCGCCACATCCTTCGCTATAGTAGGGTGTTGCTGCTCGTTGGGGACTTTTTTTCCCCTCATGTTCTCGAAAAGAAAAAGGGATGAAAAACGACAGATTTCAGAGAAAAATACATTCTCGCTTTCACGTTCGGCGTAAAGACAGAACGCGTGTGAAACGTTTTGTGAACGCTTCCAGTCGTTTCCATCTATGGCTTCAGCTATAGAGCAGACAACACAGTTGGCACGGAAATAAAACCACAGCACTACACATTAAGGTGCTTTTTGTGTTTGATTACAATCGTCTATATAGAAAAGCGTCGAACAGAGCTACTCCCGCATTATAAAGCAAAGTACGACAGTGCAGTTTTTTCCGAGTGGCAAATTGAACGTGCCTGAACACCTAATATTGATTTTCACTTTAATACCCATATATCGCCAACCCACTACACCTACAAGTATATACGCACTAAAACTGATAATAAACAGATTAGTGGAGACTCAGTACCTGTGCTTCCATCCGAGCTCTGCGCTCGTCCTCCTCTTTCCGTCTCCGCACGTTGTCGTTGTCTTGTTTGGCTTCGGCGAACCCCTGCAGAAACTGATCGAAGATTCCGAAGAACTCGTCGGGCTGCATGCGGGCGGGGTCCTCGCCAAAGTGCGTCACGGCCTTCGCAAACTGTTGGGCGAGATTTACACAGCGTTATCTCACAACACAACTATAATGGAATCCATCAGCTTCCCACAAACCTCAGTCGTGAAAGGTGAGATGCTGTAAAAACTGAACAAACTCAGAGTTCTAACTTCTTTTAAAACCACTAGTGCTTCACTGCAAGAACATCAAAACCATCCCATGTGCTGCAGAAGGAACCAGCCTTTGAAACCGATCTTCAGCCGATCGCAGTTAAAGATTCAAGAGCGTGTTCCCAGCAGTTCCAGTGTTCACACGGACATTCGCCAGCACAATAAATTCTGACGCAGTCGGTCGTTTTACGCTGCGATTCGTCATCTGGGACGTCCACCACAAACTTCAAAGTGGCCGTGAGGAAAGTTTTAGACGTAAACCTTCTATTACGTCTCCAGGAGCAGTGACCTGTGCTGTGCTTTCCCTCTTACCAAGTCCCTGGCGTCCTGAAGAGAGTCTTCAATGTCCGAGAAGCTGAAACCCGCCACAGTGATGAACTGACTGACCACCGACACAAACTTATCGTGGTGAAGCTGAGGCTGAGCGCTCTGGTACTCCAGCTCCTGGTGAAAGAGTGAAAGCGTCAATCATCACTCCACTAGTGCAGAAACTCAGACAGAGGTGACGTCACTCACAGTCTCCACACTCTTTAGTGCACTACGCAGGTTGTTGATGTCTTTCTCCAGCTCAGTCATGCTGGAAAGCAACAAGATTCACACAGTAAAAAAGTGTCCAGACAAACAATACATTTCTAATGCATTTTTAAAAGTTAGTAGGAAGAGGCTCTCTAAGAGTGTGTGAGATAACCTCACCATGGAGAGGATTGTGAAACAAAACCCATTCAAAAACGTGCTAGAGATTCACAGACTTCAAGACTTGGATGCCACACTCTTTGTGGGCAAGACAAAGTCCTACTAAGCAGCTCTTCATTTCACTACTACATCTGAATGTGTGACTTGACATGTGCTTACTTGACTTTGGCTGCTCTTGGAACGTTCCGCAGATCCTCATGAATCAGGCTGACTTTAGGATACTTCTGCTCTAGAACCGTTATGAGATAGTGCAGCAGGGTGATGCTCCTGTGGTGAAACACAGTCAAAGGATCAAGCTTCACGTCTCTAAAGCTGATCTAGTGAAGATGATCTTTA
This sequence comes from Paedocypris sp. Pulau Singkep, assembly GCA_017309775.1. Taxonomy (NCBI): domain Eukaryota; kingdom Metazoa; phylum Chordata; class Actinopteri; order Cypriniformes; genus Paedocypris; species Paedocypris sp. Pulau Singkep. The sequence goes on along the minus strand of MU204318.1, from coordinate 5,704,249 downwards.
CTTGTCCATGCTGGACTTGGTGTCGGCGATCTTGTTGAGTGAAGACACTTTGAAGCCGTAAGCGTTTCCTCTCTGGCCTTTGTTCATGTAGTTACCAAGCGCCAACACCACCTCCAGAAGCTGCCGCAGGTTCTTGCTCTGAAGAACCTCCTTAGATGCTTTGCTGAGAGCTGGAGAACAAAGGCCTCCGTCATTCTGTGACTCCCGTTGTGAGTCAAATGCATTGTTGAAATAAAACAATCACCTTCGATTTTCGGCTTAATTTCCGCAACTCTTTCTGCAAACTTCTTCTTAAAGTAAAGGGCCTGAAGTCTCTGCTGGTAATGGTTGATTCTGCAGGAGAAAAGAAAGACAAAGCCGTTCAAGGAAAACGAGCGTTCACTAGTAAATCACTGTTGTGAAACGCATCCGCACCTGCTCATCTCGTAGAGGAAGCGGTCGGCCTTTGCCATTCGCTCCAACTCGTGCTTGTGTTCCTCCAGAAGATCCACGTCACTTTTCTCTGGCACAAACTTCAACAGCTGCGCAGAAGAAGAGCAAAGTCACTTAGCAACACAGATTCTGTCTGGTGTCTTCTTATGTTTATGCGCAATTGTTAAAATCTAAAAGCACCATTAGAACAGTAAAACCACACACTAACATGAAAAATAACACAATTTGATAACAAAAATCTAAAAAAATTCTTTAACATGGATTATCAACACTTTTTAGCGGTAACCATTACAAAATAAAAACATAATTTCAAATATTTACATATTTATGGCCAATACATTTAAATTATGGCCAATACTAAAACAGCATATTACATGAGATATAAAGACTAAAAGAAAACACTATCAGACACTTTTGAATATCTAAGATTGATATTGACCCCATTTTATCATATATAGACACCGTGCTTTAATAAATGAAAAACGTTCGTTCTTTTGCAGCTTTAATGTGCCTGAGGTTGAATGTTATTATTAAGGGCATAATTAAAATATGGAAAGTGACGTTAAAAAAAAAAAGTGCGGTTTACGTTCCTTAGCAGAGTAAATACAAACCAGATGGCAATTCACAAAACCGACTTTAGAAGACATATTCCAAAGAAAATAAAACCCAATGAGATGCCAATTAAAACAGGCAGCTACAAAAGAAGCTGTGAACGGTGAAGACACACTGGCTCGATCTGATGCGAATAAACGCCGCATCAGCTAATCACAGTTGTGAAGCGGGTGACGTCAAAACCACTTTGACATGTGCCATCTTGAGTTGTGATGGTGCGTCCTACCTGCTCCAGCATATCCTTGGGAAGGTCTTCCTGCTCGTCCATGGTAAATATGGCTCTCTTGATCTCTTCATTGGAGAGTTTTAACCTGAAGGTTAGATGGAAACATTACACCGCTAGTCAAGCAATAGTAATGGTAAAATAATCTGCTGAGTTTAAGTTTAGGATTGATTGAAATCAGAGGTAAATAGACTTGTTACTTTAGATATGTGTAAATTTACAATATGTAGACATGTGTATAATACAATTGATTCTAAAAAAAAAAAAAAAGACGCGTAAAGAAACTGTAGAAATGTTTTGGACATTGAAACACTGAGCCTAGTATTTGTACTTGTATTAGTACTTGTACTTTATTGATTGCGCGCATTTACTGAGACTGCGTGAATGTAAAAGTTGCTTAAATTTTTGACAGTCAGCACAGTACAAAGTAACAAAAACATACCTAAATATTTACAAAATGTACAAAAATTCCTAGTTTACTCAAGTACTTTACACCTCTGATTGAAATCACAAAATGAAAATATGTTCTGGCATGAGATTCTCGGATTTAAACTAGTACGTAATTCTAAAACAATGTGAAAAATAGTAAACACAATTTTTTATATTATTGAAGAACTTTTTTTCCCTTTGGTTTTTGGAAAGAACCAGCCGCGTTTCGTTCTCAATGTTTTTAGGAGGATAATTTTTGTTTTGCTACCTTTTTGCTACAATCCAAACATTTATTAAAAGCGGTAAATGTTTGAATTAGACAAATTCCTGGTCGGGTTCGTAGATGTAGGATAAAGTCAAGCACGTGAAAAGAACTTGAGGAAGAGAGAACTGGTTTCTCTTTCCATCGGTTTATTCCAATCGCCATGGCAACTCATGCTGCAGCAGGCAAAAAATCCTGGCCTGGATCTTCCTTATAAGCGGCGCTGAATGAACCGGCGCCAGGGACAGCGGCTCAAACACATTGTCAAGCGTGAGAAAAACGAAACGGCTGAAGTAAAGCAAACAGCGAGTCGCTCAAGATCACAAACGTGTGGGTGAAAGGTCGAGTCGCACTCACTTCGAGAGCAGGATGTTGCAGTTTTGCGCACGACGTCCATCGATGACGGACAATTCTCTGACTTTTTTCGACGTCACTGTTTCATCTTCGGACTCTTTCTGCTAAAAAAAAAAAAGGAACGTGCATTTGAATCGTTTCATATGACTATGACACATTGAGAGCTGAATAAAAAAAAAAAAGGAGACCGGTTTTTTCAGTGTCAGCTGGGAACACGACACGGCAGGTTCACACTTGGAGGAGGAAGAGGAGAAAAGAGAAGGGAAACCTATCCAAGAAAGAGGGTGCGGGTGTTTGTTTTTTAGCTGGTGGAAACGTCTGCTTTACTGTTGCATAAAATCCAGATGTATGAAAGGCGCAATTACAGAAGAAGAAAGGCATCTCGAGATGTTCGGGTTGTTCAGTTTGGCTAAATTCTGCTACGTAAAGATACAACGTGGCGAATAAACAAACAAAAAAAAAAACTGGTAGTGAAATGACTGTTCGGTTAAAAAACAGTTCACAAAGCATTCAGAAAACCTACTTACAGATTAGAGAATATATGTATATATTTTAAACTATGAATAAACTGCTAATATTGCTACTAATAAAGTGGTCTGCATTTCAGAAATTTTGATTCATGCTAAAAATATGCCGAAAATACACAACTAAAATCTTTTAAAAAGAAGTTATCAATAATAATGATGTCTACAATACTATGGCATTTATTTACAATATAAATAGATCAGTATTTACTGCAAAAAATATTATATATGAAATATATGAAACATATTGTATATACCGGTATATAAAATATATAAATATATATATAATATAAATGAAAACGCAGATATATTGATTTAGAATAGTTTGTTTTTGTTTAGAAACATTTGCAATTAAAATAATTACAATAATTTAAAACAATATAAAGTACCAGTTTTCTTTACAGTATATGAACTACGACATTCTAAAACAAATCTTCAGATGTTAACATTTTCCACAATGATGCCAATTTTATAAAAGTACATCATGTGCGTGTGTGTTTTACAAAAGTACAGTATGAGAGTGACCTTACCTGTCTAATGTTATTGAACAGACAGTCCTTTACAGCAAGCAGGGAGCAGACAAGTGTCATTAGTGATGTTGTTTGACGCAGACAGAGAAGGTGAAAGACAAAGACCAACAGAAAAAGACAAAGACAATCATGCAGTGAATATTACCAGCACACAGGTTAAAGAAAGCCCCGGAACAATGGATGAGGTTTCTTTGCACACGGGAACCTTACCTGCTGTCTCTGGTAGGCCGAGAAGGTTTTCTCAATATCCTCCAAGTCCAAAAGTTTAAAAACTTTGACTTCATCTAGTTCCAACCACAAAGTTCCGTCTAGTTTATTCTGTCGAAGAAGCAAAGAACACAAAATATTTCAATTAGCGTGTGAGAATAAAAAATACATTTATACTTTTCACAGACGACAAAGCAGCTGTAAAAATTGTGAATTAAAACCGAATGACGTTTCACATTCAAATGTTGAATTACGCCGAGAAACGTTCAAATTGAGTATTAAAGTTGAGTAAATGTTGAGTACGACACAGACAAATAAAAATGGTTTAAACTGAAAGAATGTGTAATTTAAAGAGGAAAAAATGTTGATTTTATATTTCATGTCATCATCACGTCTTAAAAACAAGACTAAGTTTAACTGGATTATCATCTTTTTATACCAGAGGATGGAGACATGTTGTTGAATTCCTGAACTTCCTATATCTAATAGGCTTTATTTTTTTACAGTTGAAAGTAGAATCGTAGAAACACCATTTTCGGTCGTTTATATTTGCCTTTTCCACTACGTATATTTTGTCATTTGCAATTTTCTTGTGTTCTTTGTGCTTGTAATAATAAACAATAATAATATGAGTATTTGTAGGTCTCAAAGCGCACGTGTAAATATGTAAGGGAAGTGTTGCTTTTTATTCATTTGATCGTCTGGATTGTTGGTGTTAAATAAATGGCTGCGGTTATGACAAGACAAAGACAAAGAGTGTTATATTTAAACCCTTTCTTGCCTTCTATATTTTGGACCATATTTTATTATATTGTAGTTATTTATTTTGGTTTATTCAGTGTGTATATTTTATCGTTATCTCATCTTTCTTTTTGCACCAGAGTAGCAATACTAATTTCATTGTAACCCTGTGATACAATGACAATAAAGGCTATCTAATCTATTCTATTCTATTCTATTCTATTCTATTCTATTCTAATAGATGAAAGGTCAATGTCTTCTCGAAAAAGACGACAGAGCCTTTGCTGTTGGAGAACTTGGATAAATCTGTCAGCATTGATGGCGTCTTTCCAGATGTGCAAGTTGCCCATGTCAAACTCGTGCAACCCAAGACTGAGCGCTGATAACAACTTGGCTTGTCCTTGTTCTCTTTAGTCCGGATGACATGGCGTCCCAATTTTCCAAAAAGAAAATACAAATTTAATTTGTCTGACCACAAAAGAGTTTTCCACTTTGCCATAGTCCATTTAAATGAGTCTTGGCCCAGAGAAAAACGCCTCCACTTCTGGATCTTGTTTAGATATGAGGGCTTTCTTGGCCTATGGAGTTTTGTCTGGCAACAACATGGCAGATTGTGTTCATCGACAGAGTTTCCTGAGCGCGTTGGGATTTCCATTACAGTGGCATTCCTGTATGTGATGCAGTGCCATCTAAAAGTCTGAATAACATTGGCCTTGACACTTACGCACAGAGATTAATCCAGATTATCTGAATCTCTGGATGCTAATAGTAGATTGTAGAACTATACTATACTGATTTGCTGAAGTTCGAAATCGGATAAAAACGACAAGATTTTTAATAACATTTCAAAATTTCTCACTTTCGACATGTGATTATCAATATTCTGTTGTGAATAAACGATGTATGCATGATCAAGCATGAGATAATTATTCCACTCATTTTTTTCACAACTTCACTGTTCCAATGTTTTTGGAATCAGGTTTGTATTCGAGTAAAAGTTTTGTAATGAACTACTGCATATTTCAGTGTTTGGATATAGGTAATTCTTAGTGTTCAAGAAAATCTTTTAGGCTGATTGGTGGACTGGATAAGTTGATTATGAAAAAAGCTCAATATATAAACAGTAATTGTTGTATAAATTTAGTAATCGTTTTGAAAAATGCTAAATTTTCGAATGATATTAAACACTCGAGGCACGTTCACGCTCTGAGTGGAATAACACACACACGTGAAGTTTGGCACATTTTTAAAAAATTAAACTGACAGTAAAGCAGGATTTTGTCAGACGCAAGGCTAATGAAATTACCAAAGGTGTATTAATGTTCTCACAATTTACATGGGACAATTTGCAAGTGTGCAAATCTGCATCTCTAGTCATCTTACTTCACTGAGCTTGGTCCAGTTGAAGGACTTAAGTGGATGAGATGGTTGAGGAATGTTCTTTTTCTTCAGCGTGGAGCCCAGGAGACCCCCAGAGGAAAGTGGTCCACTGAAGCCGACAAGGCCTGGAGGAGGTGGTGGTCCACCAGGGGGAGGAGGGGGAGGTGGAGGTGGTGCTCCACCTGGAGGAGGTGGAGGAGGAGGGATGCCAGCCAGACCTGGAGGTGGTGGTGGGACTCCACCAGGAGCCGCTTGATTGAGAGGGGGTCCGCCGGGAATATTTGTCTTCTAGAAGACAAGACACATGAGGAACATGAAGCATTGTGGCTTTGGATACGCTACAGAAACATCAGTCAAACTAGGAAAACGATACTTTGGTCTGTTCCAAACTGTATTGAGCTGCTGAAACAGCCTTTTTAGACGTGTATTTACACGAAAATGAAAATTGGGCTTTTTTGTAACAACAAAGCAGCACTGTTTGTCCTGGACCACGGTGATATTACAGAATTCTAGAACCTAACAGGAACTGCATGTATTAATATAAAAGTGGTTTGTTGGTCTCTTTAAAGTGGCTACACTGATCAAGATAGAACTCGAAACCAACACATGAGATCTGTTTGCTCCCACAGTTTGGATTCATCTTCTTTTGAGTTGATTTGGTCTGTTATTCTAGAAGCGGGCAAAACTAAATAAAGCTTTTTTGTGATAAATACTGGTTTCTACAGACTCGTGTTACGTACATTGCTCATCTCATGTAGCCGGGCAGAAAGATCGGCCACTTGCTGCTTAACAAGCTTGTGCTCGCTGCTTTCCTTCTCCAGCTTCTCCTTCATCTTATTAAGCGTCTGCATCATTTCTTCCTTCTCGTGGGATTTTGCGTCACACTCCCTTTCTTTCTTTTCCAGCTTCTGCTGAAGTTCGTTATGTTCTATGGTTCAAGAAAGAGAGAGAATCAGGAGAGAAACTGGACAGAAACTCCGCTGCAGCGCAAACATCAGTGTTTAACATTAGCATTGTCATCACTGTTTCCCATGTGTGTGAAGGCCGTGTAAACACAACCAAGGTCTCCTGACGGTAAACAGCCACCTTCACACACACAGATCAATAGTCTTCTCACTAAGGGATGTGTACCTTTCCTCATTTTCTCTGCTTGTTCTTTCCATTGCTTCACCTCATTTTCATTGACCAGCCTAGAAATACAACAAAACAGAACAGAGTTACCAAAAGTCCTGGATAATTACCAGAGTTCTTTATAACACCACTTTACTACAAGAAAAAAAAAACTTTTACTATTGTGTCACCAAAAAAAAATGCAAATGTGTATAGTTTATATTTTTTAGAGGTCTTTCTCTTAGGAATGTAGAACCCAGACATTTTTATTTAAACATAAAAAAATTCAGATGCAGGTGGAAGCTTTACTGCCTCTGGATTTATTGAACGGGGATTATGTTTTTCTAGGCGGGTTTTTAGGAAAGACAGGTCGTTCTGAGGAGAATTATCAGCTCAGGATATTAATGATTGAAGGCATCTGGACAAAGGGCTCAATTGTAGGCAGAATGTGCAAGAGTTTCCCACTTACATTCGCACAACATTTTTCACGTCAAAGTTTTCCAACGGAGCCACATCAGGATCGTGACCCTTTTCGTTCTGCAGGACAATTTGCTGGACAATTCGGTCAAGAAGGAGCCAATACTGTACGGTGTTCCCACTTTTCTTATCTGAAAGCAATAACAGAATGTATGTGTTAGCACTTCCACACGTAGAACACTCAGAATGCAAAGTTTGTATTCCTAATTCCTTAATTTGACTCCGAGAACAGCCCCTTTCACACATACAGACCTTACCGGTAAATTGCCGGCATGCAGTCATGTGTGAACAGACAAATGTCAGTAAATTTGTTTCAGTAAGGGTAGCTATAACGTTGCTGGTAAATTGCCCCGTGTGAACGCAAAACGACGATTGCCGGCATAAGCACGCAGACGTTCAGTACGCGCTGACGTAAACAACAGCTCTGAGCCAATTGGAACATTCTGATGAGGGTTTGCTTCGTTCACAGGTGCAGCTGTTTAAAAGATGTCACCAGGTAATGATGTCAAGACAAGTATTTTTAAAACGCTGTGTCAATGGCGTTTTACCGGTAAAGTGCCGGAATGACAGTGCTTGTGTGAATAGTCTTTACCGGTAAACTCGTTCCGGTAATTCTCCAGCAATTTACCGGCATTGTGTGTGAAAGGGAATGTCGGCAAGAAATGTCACTTACAAGGCATGTGGAGGCAGTGCTGTAAGACGGACAGGAAGTGCGGGAAGGCGTCTGTGTGGTTTATTTTCTTCCGGATGAGCTCAAACACTTGACTGGCACTTTTAGTGTCTATATGAACCTGAACAGATTAAAGGCAAAGTTGGAAGTTGTGCCCACGACGGTGTTCCGCACATCAGGACGGGAAACGTACGTTTTCGAAGCGCTTTGCGAGGGTTAATTCGTCTTCATTGCGCAGCATCTCGAAAAAATCCAGATGCCTGAAAAGCAATTCAAGACATCGGCGTGTAAAGAATAGGCCACGCGCTCGAGGACGGTCCGTCCGGAAATCCAGCACTTACCGATCTAACGTGGAGTTTTCATGAGACCGCAATTTATCAATCACGGGTTGGATGCCCAGCATCAGAAACTCATACCGCAAATGAATTCTGAACTCCAAACTGGCCTGTAAAGGAAACATTGGTCGTCACGAGAAACTCCGGGATGATTGGAATCTAATGAGATGCAGATGTGGAGAAAGCGGCGCTCACCTCCCCCGCTCCTTGACTGAGGACGGCGTTGATGAAGGACATGATGGCCGTCTTGAGGTTCACCTCATCCCTGTAGCGCCCCGTGCTCTTGTCCAAGTCATTGAGAAGACTCTACAACAGCAAAAACTACTTTAATATTGTCTTTTTTAATATTAATATACAATTTATATTACTTTAATATACAATTAAACACTCAACAAACAGAATGACAGAATTGAGTTTCCAGATCTCTAGCAGTATGCTAAATATCAATCAGTATGACAATGTGAATGAGAACAATAACATCAATAAAATGATTGATAAAATTCAAATATTCACAAGATGTTGGAAAGCCTGTTTGGTAATTACAACCACTATATTTTACAGTAGACCCACTTTATTGTAGTAGTTGCGTTCAAAAGCCCCTGGTGAACAGCAAATTTCCACCATAGGGTTATTGAAACCACCTCAGTTATGGCTTCTCTTTAATAATTTATGTCATAAATGATTCTCTTGAACTTCGTACAAACACAATGTGACTTGGACGGAAAAAAAGCCAATTTAGCTGCAGCCAAGACACTTTGTCGAGCTGCCAAGATTGCGCAACATGAAAGCTGCTTCTGTGAGAGAAGCTGGAGTGAGACTAAAGAGAATTAGAGTATAAAATTAAAACAGGTCCTAGCTAAAAAACCAAGTGCAGTAACTGTATTTTCAGAATCAGAAGTAGTGCTTACAATCCTAAAACATATGGGGAAATAGAGTGCCTTGTCGTCTACAACAAATACGGTAATTAAATGTGCAAAATGTGATACGTGGTTGTTCCATCGTCCCTTTATTCTCATCACCACCCACCTGAAAGCGTGTCCGCTCACAGGCGAACTTCTGATAGTGCAACATGGCTTCCAGGACTTTCTTGTGACCCCCAGGAACCAAACACACGGCCCCCATGATCTCCAGAACAGCCACCTTGGTCTTGATGTTCTCCGTGGCTAAGCTCTGAGCGATGATGTTGATGCTCTCAGGGTGGGCGAGGACATGGGCGCGGCCCTGAGAGTTGTTCATCAGGGCTTTGATACAGCCAATCAATGAAGTGTGAATCTGAGACTCTGTGGTCTCATAGTCCATCGATTTCAGAAAGTTTAAAATGCACGTCAGTCCATCGAGATCAATGAAGCGCGTCACAAACCTTGTGAGAAGAAAAACAGAAGTCAATTAGACTCGTTTTCAACATGAAGTGTATAGAACAAAGTATTAAAAAAGAAAAGAACAATACAATGAGTTTATTGTCTCATTTGTCCACTAGAAACTAAATCAAGAGTTGAGACATTGAGTTTAATATTAAAGTGACCAAGTTAACCCTTTCAATTCTGTTCGTTTCAGAGGAACATCAATAATGTTTGCGGGTCAATTTTACTACCAGGTCCTTTTGTTAAGCATTCAAGTGTCAGAAACCAAAAGTTCCCCAAACAGTGTGTGTGTGTGTGTGAGAGCGTGTGAGTCTGAGACAGTGGTGTGTTATATGTCTCTTTGTTGCAAAGAACCAAACAGTGTTTGATCTTTCTGACTCTTTTTAGCTTCCATTTTGTCTTTTTTTCCAACATTATTTCCAACGATACACTAACTTAAACTTTTAACTTGGTTCAAATTTGACCCAAACAGTATCCTTGTAACTTAAACATGTAGTGTGGTATTACAAACATGTCAACTGAATCGCTATATATGATGATTACACCAAATAAGCCAAGCAGGAGAAGTTTTAAAGCGAAGAAACACTTTATTTTAAAAATATTTTTAAACATTGAAAACAGGTCAATTTGACTGGAACATTATAGAAGGATTAAACAATAGTGACTGACTTCTCACATAACTGGCATCAGGATCTTCACAAGGTTTTATTATAAAGTAAATGTTATATTTCAGAGGAGGAAAGCCTTTTTATCTATAATTGTAGGCTGGATGAGATTGTGATGGTACCTCATAGGCTGAGTACGCAGAGCCGTTTTCAAGCTCTCGATGGTCTTGTTCCTCTCATCTTCATCCTCTTTCTCCAAAGCCAGCAAGGACTTCCTCTGAAAACACAAGGGCAGAAAATCATGTTTAATCGACAATGCTAAATTGTCAAATAACACAATTCCACTGTGTTCGCCATATGAACGCAAAGTTAATCAGAAAAATGAAGGCACAAAGCTTCCGGAAGATCAACCCAGTCTTGGGAATCTCACAAAATCCCATTTTGGGACTCATCCTTTTTCATTTTGGGAAAAAGACTCATCCTGCATCCGTCTATTCGCCTCAAGAACCAGCTGAGATTCTCCAGGCCTCCACCTCAGCATCGCAGACATAAATAAATTAGCGCTGTGTTATGTGCGAAGGAATTTATAGCTTCACTGATTGGTGTTGATGAACATGAGTGCTCTGTCTCTGGGAAAACATTTCCAGTCGTTTTAATCAGCGTCATGTTAATTCCGCTCGCTAAACAACAACTCACCCAAGAGCAACATCTGCGCGTGTAATAACAACCCCATTTGACCAACAGTAATTTGTGTCCTCGGGGAGAACAGGCGAATCAGTGTGGACTGGATTTACCATCTAACTTCGTGTCTCATACTCACAGCAGCCATGGAATTGATCTGGTCGATGTAGAATTCAGGCCAGCTGGTCGCTCCTTTATTTTCTTCCTGTTCCTGAAAGAGTGAGAACAACCATCAAAACATGCATGTTTTAACTTAGAACTAGGGATGGGCTGCAAATCGGTATCGAGTTGTGCCACAATTGGGATGTTTTGCAATACCGTAGATTCCGTTGCACATTCATGAATTTATATCTTAAAATACGCATGTAAACACTTTAATACAGTATAACACGCTTGTTTCAATACAACTTTTAATGACAAAAATTTTTTTTTTTTCGAAAACACCAAATAATTTGGTCCTAATAACCAGCTGGTCCAAAATAGGCCGACACGCCTAGTTTTGGCCATAATAAAACATCGGTTGGCCCTAATAAGCAGAATTTTGGTCCAATTACATGAAGATTAACCAACTGTACTGGTTGAGTGCAAAACACAATGAATAAAGTCACGTTTTGCATTGTTTGTAAAAAACGTGTGAGAAATGAACCCAAGCTTCATTCATATGCGGAAATTGATCACAAGACAATATCCATAACAGGGTTCCTACACTTTCTAAAATAATAATAATAATAATAATAATAATAATAATAATAATAATAAATCGCACTTTCAATGTCCATGTTCAAGTTTTTCCAGCGCCATACAGTTGCGGTAAAATGTATATTTAAATCTATGCGTAAACGTAAACAAAATGAAACATTTACATTTTGGAGGAAAGTTTTGTGGTATTGGTGAAAAAAAATTGACATTACATTTTAGCTAACTTTGCTAAAAATGGAGAATAATGGCAGATGTCTAATTTCTTACTTTAAACAAAGTGTTTTACAAAGTGTAACAAAACCGGAAACACTGTAACAATAAAGGTGTTAATGCTTCCCACTTTCTGCACTTTTAATCAGACCTGGATCATAGTGATCACAACCTGTTTATTCACAGACTCACTTTATTTATCTGTCTCTCTCTGTCTCACTCTCACAGTCTGTGAATCAAATGACACATTTACTTTACTGTACTTTACTTTACTTTACGTCCCAGTGACGTGCACTTATCTAGATTCCACTGTAGAATTTCAAGCATTATCAAGGCACTTCGTTTAAAATTCAAGCATTTTCAAGGCCTTAAAAACATTATTAAAATTCAAGCATTTTCAAGGATTTCAAGCACCCATAAAAATCCTGAAAAAGAAATGCTTTATTTAAAAAAAAAAAAAAAAAAAATCAGAAATTCACTTCCTTTAAAAGCTTTTCAAACAAAGCCTGGGGATAGGAAACACCGCGACAGCGCTGGTGATTCACGGGAGCATCTGCTTGCTCTTTCCCAGCCGGAATAATGCTGACCAGCGCAGGTTTCTAACTGGGAACGGTGGGGTTTAGACGACTGTATGACGCCGCATGAGCCGAGTTTAACGACACGCTTCCGAGAACGTCTTTAGCCATTAAACCCACTGTTTTAGAACCGCATTGGCCAATTACTCAGACGGTGCTGGAGCACAAGAGCTTGGAGATTAATGAAAGTGTAGCTGGTGAGCAAGAGAAGGGTGAGAAACGGAGCAGACGTCTCGGCCTCCACATCTCGGCGGTAGTTTGAGAGCTGGTTACACATGTTTCTGATACGCTGAAAGGCTCCTCGGGAGACGGCTCCGTGCAGGTGGAGTTGGCCGACGTGCCGCAGTCAGACTTTTATTGGGCTTGGAAAACGCTGCGCTGGCTGCTCTACGGAGTCAGATTAAGTGCCAAAATTATCAAACGTAAATTTTTCAGAAACAAACGAAAATGCTTCACATTATTCTTCGCTTGCAATCTTCACATTTTTGTTTGAAACGTTCAACAGTCTAGATTTTTCCGTTCGTTTCTGGGGGGGGTTTTCGTTTGAATTTCTGGCACGAGTTTCACCTGGGGGTGGTCCTTGCTTTGATTGGCTGGTGAGAATGAGATTGACAGCAGTTGATCAGGAAGTGTGGGAGGTTTATACGGTGTATACACCAGAAAGACAACGACAGTCTCGTTTGTTAGTGTGCACTTATACAGGGTTTCATGTTAAATTCTAGTTATTTTAAAGAGATTTTAAAACAAACATATTACCATCATTATTTTATCAATAATAATAACAAGAATAATACATTTGTAAAGAACCTCTGCACATACACACATCTGTATCATAATAACAGTACTTCGATGTGAAAAAAACAAAATGGCTACTATTATTCCGAAGTAGTCTGACACCACAATAATTTAGCAAAATTAAAACTACACTATAATCACAGTTTATTGTACACCAAGTTAAAAAAAAAAGTGATGAATAACACGGTGTACATTGAATACACCCCAGACTGGGAATTCGTCCCAGACTTCCTGGTCAAGCAGCAGCCAATCACATTCTCACCAGCCAATCAGAGTAAGGGATTATTGTAGAATAGTGAAGCTAGTGCCAAAAGTCCAAATAAAAAAAAATGAAATGAAAAAAACTAAAAAAAAAAAAAAAATAGTATCAAACAAAAAAGTGAATAATCCATGCGAAAAAAAAAAACTGAACGGAATTGTGAAGCATTTCGTTTGTTCATATGAGGCATCGTCTCTTAAAAATTTACGTTTGATATTTTTGGCACAAACCTGTGTCCATACTGCTCAGCTTGAGAAATATTTTTCAAAAGTCGAAAAAGCTGTGGTGTTGGAGCTACTGTACCAGACGTGAGAGCAAAGAACTGCACAACTAATAGAACATGCATATGTGAGTGGAGAAACTCAAGATCTGGAATGTTCTGAGGACTGTCACTAGTCTTTAATATTTGATAAGACGATAAGTTCAGGAGAGCGTTCGTCTCCATCCAGTGGGAAACCGCACAACACTCCTGTGCATTGCGGATCGTAGTTCCACTGGTGTAAACGCGTCCAATAAATGAGCGTTTACAGACTGTCACGACACCCGGGTTCTGTTTCCTCTCACTTCTCCAACCCAAATCACACATCCTGAGAAAATAAACCCCTCCATTTTTCTGTCCAATTGCCAAGCCAGTGTGAGAGCGGAGTGGGATGGATTGCACCATTTATACTGCAATAATCTTTGGGGTTTATCAAAGATTGAAGTTTGCTCCCGACTCGAAACTCGAAAGCCGCAGCAGTGTTCATTTTGTTGACGAAATATTTTCGTCATCGTCTTCGTCCACGACACTTTTCCCTGGCGAAAACGAAACGAGAACTTTATAAAAACTCCCGCTACGGGACGCAAACTATAATTACATTTATTGACACTTTCGTCAACGAATAAAAACTAAACAAAATGCCTTTCGTGGCGACGTCCAATCATAATCAGAGCTTGTGGAGAAAGGAGGGAGCAAACGCAATCATTTGTGGATTCGCTTAACATACAACGCGACCTTAGAAAAACTATCTGTACACCACTAGTGAAGCAACAATGATACTGGGGCTGAAATACAACACACCTGAAGCGCCATCTGCAGATTGAAGCTTCTTTTTTCACCGTGCAACCATTGTTACTTATAAACGTGATGCAATTATAATACATTTCATGTTACTGTTGTTATGAATTTGTGTTTGTTTCTCGTAATTGATAATTAAACTCTAATTGTGTTCAGGTGATGGTAACATCCGGCTTTGTATTTAAAGGAGGAGAAGTTACTCCCAAGACATGGTGTGTAGTCTGTAGAAAAGACGGGTGAATAATTGAAATCCGAAATCATTTGTGAGCCTGAGTGCAATAGGTTTATTGTTTTGCCACGCTTTTGTTTTACGTTTGTATGTGTTTTTTTGGTTAGGGAGTTTAGGTTAGAAACTTGTATTTTTGTTTTTCCATTTTTGGTTTGAAATAGGGAATTTAGAGGGTTTTTTTCAGAGCTTCGTTTTGTTTATTATTTTTCGTGGTGAAACACAGCACTCTTTATTTTCGTGGTGAAAGAGAAAGGGAAAATGAAACAATTCTCTCTAAAATCACTTTTGGCATTTGTAGTCTGTGCGATCACCCTAGAGGTCGTAACACTGTATTTATTTTTCTCTTTGTTGTGGTTTCACTTATGAGAATACATTTATTTAGATTGAAAGAAAAGTTCCTAAAAATAAGTTCAAGAAAAAGAAATGTTTCACATGACTAAATTGGAACTAAACTAAACAGAGTTTTAGTCAAAAGACTATAACTACAACTAAATTTAAAATCTTTGTCAAAATGAACACTGAGCCGCAGCTCTTACCTTCTTCTTGCTGCAATAGATTTGCCATTTCTTCTCTGCAGGAAGGGCAAACATGGCTTCCCGGTGCTTCTCCGTGAGATCCAGCTCGTCCTGTAGACGAGAGGTTCATGAGACAGATCAAACAAGCTGCCTCTCGTCGTGATCGAAAGACAATTCCAGCCGTCACATTCCCACAATCCTATAGGAAAAACCGAAACCGTGTAAATCATCAATTAATGCGTGTGACTCCCGCGACCCCTGCAAACTCCCGAGATGCAGTTGTGGTCATATTCACTCCAGATGTTCAGGCAGGAGATAATGAACGTCATACATGACTGGAGCAGGTCTTTAGGCGACGGACTGCATGAGGTAATGAGGGCAGAGAGAATGAAAAATACAGGCTAATAATCTAATCCAACTGGTGGATTCCGGTGTGTTGTATGGGAGATTCCAGAGCAGGAACCTCACATCCAGCAGGTCAGGAGCTGATCTTCTCCAGATTGCTGGCCTTCGCTATCTTTGCGTCTCTATGAGAAAACATAAACCTGATCTACTGTTCTACCTGCTTTGCATTAGAAATTCTAATGTATATAAAATCAAAACAAGTTTACAAAATTCCTAGTCTAGAATAAATCTATATTATGGTTTCATTTTGCTAATAATATATAGGGATGCACCGATACCACTTTTTTTGGAAAACGAGATTACTTGAACTTCAGTAGGTACGGAGTACTTAATAAAAACATGAATTAAATTTACAGGTAACATCTTTAGTAATATTAAAAAAAAAAAAAAAAAAAAAAAAACAGGAACTGCAGGAATTCAGTTTTTTTTAAAGACTGTCAGCTCTTATTTTTTTTTTCTCTTTTTTTAAGACCATCAGTGATGATGTTTTTTTCCACATTCATCACTGCAGAAATAATAATGATATCAATAATAATTTCCAATAAATCAGAAAACTATTGGTTGTATCCAGTCTGCAGGAACTCTATTTTCTTAAAGACTGGCAGCTCTGCTTTTTTTTTTTTCTTTTCTTTTTTTAACCCCATCAGTGTTGATGGTTTTGCACATTCATCACTGCAGAAATAATAAATGACATAAATATTACGATAAATCAGAAAACTACTGGTTGTATCCAGTCTGCCAGAACATTTTTTTTTTAAAGACAGCTCTGCTTTATTTATTTATTTTTTTAAAAGACCTTCTTCAGTGTTGATGTTTTTTTTCACATTCATAATAATGAAATAAATATTAAACTCCGATACATAAATAAAAAAAAACCCTATTGGTTGCATCAAGTCTGCTAGAACTCAACTTTTTTTTAACCTTTTTTAAGACCGGCTGCTCTGCTTGTGTTTTTCTTTCATTTTAAGCCCTTCGGTGCTGATTGCTCGCGCAGTGGTTTTGCACATTCATCACCACAACAGAATCCTTGTCCTGATAAATCAAGTTTACATGACACTGACTGACATCTCAGTTGTGGCTGAGCCTGCGAGAGCTCAACAGGGGACAAGTCTGGCCCGTGTAAGTCATCCGCGAGCCCATCCGTGCCAAGGGCCTGCTGGTCATGCGCTGGTGGGCATGAGACATACAGACCCTCTTCTGCTCGGCTAATGAGGGGGACACGCACTGTCTAACACGCGCCATTAGAGGAGAATGCTCCGAATGCACATACTACACAATCCAGGACAAGCACAATGGTTGAGGAAAGCCAAACGAAAAAAAAAAGCTGCTCGAAATTCGGATGGTATTATTGTAAAAAAAAAAAATAAAAAAGCTTCTTTCAGTGTTGGATTAGGAGTTTCCTAAGTGGAGGCTTTTTCTTGGCCAAACATGCAACGGCATTAGTTCATCAAGGCATAGAAGGACAAGCACCTCTTTGTTTTACCTAGTCGTCCATAATATGCTGCCGTTTTAATGTTTAACTGAAAAAAAGAGCCAAATGACGTCTCAAAAGTCAGTCAGTTCCCAAAAAACAAAATATATATTTTAGGGGTGTCAAAGTTAACGCATAAACTTGTGCGATTCATTAAATTTGTTGGTCGTGTCAAATTTTATTATCGCCGTTAATCACTTGCAGTTTTTTTTTTTACTTCCATTTTTTTTTTTATTATTATTGTAATTATTGTTATTATTATATACTTATAAAGTATAATAATTGATCATAATAATTTTAGTATTAGCAATTAATCGCGATTCATTTGGTTGGGGAAGTGCAATTAACTCGTTTTAAAAATGTAATCGTGTGACAGCCCTAATATATATATAATCTACTACTGGTTCTTAATAACCATTGAATGAAATTGAATGCGATTTTTTTAAGATTTACAAACATTTTTTTTTTAAATACAATCTGAGAAT
Organism: Paedocypris sp. Pulau Singkep; assembly: GCA_017309775.1. NCBI lineage: Eukaryota > Metazoa > Chordata > Actinopteri > Cypriniformes > Paedocypris > Paedocypris sp. Pulau Singkep. The sequence continues at coordinate 5,686,616 of MU204318.1, read as the reverse complement.
GTTCTGAGCTCTGGACTATGTGCTCATATTTCTTATATCGTGCTTGCAGCTGATCTGTAAAATTGAGGCGCCGCTAGCTAGTCAACGCGGGGAGCGATTAGTAATGCCTGTGACCTTCATGTTTTTCGACATCAGCTTTGCACTCTCAGATTCGTGCTCATATTTTGCATGCTGTGCTTTCAGAGTGTATCCCCATTTGTCTTTAATATTGAGGCGCCATTAGCTAGTCAAAGCGGGGAGCGATTAGTAATGCCTGTGACCTTCATGTTTCTCGACATCAGCTTTGCACTCTCAGATTCGTACTCATATTTTGCATGCTGTGCTTTTGAGTCTATCGTCGTTTATCGTTAATATTGAGGTGCCACTAACTAGTCGAAGCGAGTGCGAATAGTAATGCCTGCCACCATGTTTTCTGACAACAGCTTTGTGTTCAAATATTGAATGGTGTGCTCGGTCGAATGGTGGTTGTTCTGTAATATCAGTGCACCACTAGTTGAAGGTGTGCGATTACAAATGCCTGTGACCTTTACAAGGCTTTTTTTTTTAATAATAGGCTTGCACACTCATTGGTGCCATCTATAAAAAAGATAATTACAACTTCAATTACACTAGCTTTAATTATACACGGCAAAGTTATTCGAGAGTAGTGCCAAAGTGGACGTTTACACATGGGACTCACTCCCCAAACGCCTCGCTTTAATCGTTTAAGCTATAAAAACTCTGCACACTCTCCTGAAACACACACTGCAAAAAATGAACTCGACAAGCCAAAAGATCTAGACATTAGACTTTTTTTTTTTTTTTTTTTTTTTTTTTTTCAGAAATAAATTAACAATCTTGGAGTAAAAGATTAATTTGCCTGTTTTGAGAAAATAGGGTTTGTTTGAAGTCAAATTTTCTCACCCCATTGGCAGACAATTGTACTTGATTTAAGTCTTTTTTACTCATTTTGTTTTTTATTTTCTCATTTTTTCGTGCACATTTTTTTTGC
>MU204318.1:5668993-5685525 GCA_017309775.1 Paedocypris sp. Pulau Singkep | reverse complement strand
TTTTTTTTTTTTTTTTTTTTTTTTTTCAGAAATAAATTAACAATCTTGGAGTAAAAGATTAATTTGCCTGTTTTGAGAAAATAGGGTTTGTTTGAAGTCAAATTTTCTCACCCCATTGGCAGACAATTGTACTTGATTTAAGTCTTTTTTACTCATTTTGTTTTTTATTTTCTCATTTTTTCGTGCACATTTTTTTTGCAGTGCACGGCGTGACAGAGGATGGAATGAGGAGCAACTCGCAGAAGGAAGAGGCCAGATTCACCAAATGAACTTCTGTGATAAATCATGTAAATTTGACATTTGAGAGAGGACTTTAAAATAAAAATAAAGACTTAAACTGCAAAATGCAAGTGTACTGTGAAAAGAAAACATCTTCGCATGCATAAGGAGATCGGCCACCATAAACAGCCAGAAAAAATACATACCACCAGTTCAGTGAACATTGCATCCAATTCTTCAGTGGGAGGCATGGGGATGTTGGGCTCCAGAGTGTGTATGGAGACGTTGTTGTCATGGCGGAGACGGTAGGTAATCTCGGGATGATTACTTCCCTTTAAGCAGCAACAGAGAAATGACAGTCCACGTCCTCCACGCTTACGTGGAGCCATCATGGCTAAAGGCCCGGCCCGTTACACGCGTCTCGCTTCAGCTACGACCCCCTGGAAAACAACAAAACACGGAGATTAGGATCAAAACAGCCGGGAAAACCAACACTGGGAATCAAAGATGCGCGCGAGTGTGAGTTTTTGGTGTGAAACAGCATTTCCACCTTAAAAATCTTGCATGGAAACGCTAAAATGCATTAAAAGGAGCATAAAATATGAAGAACTCCACACTTTACGATCACGTAAGCTTAGGAAAATGTCCAAAAAGGAGTAAAATACGCAAAGCATTGCATTTATATATTTATAAAGAGACTATAAATTATTTGAATTATTTGAGCCATAGATTCATAACTAATGGGCTGCAGTCGTTTCTACAGATTGGAAAGTTTGCCAAAAACATGACCACGGTGAGAGCAAAAGTGTTAAGAGTGGCTCGCACTAATGTGTTTTTTGGACTATAAGGCATATTTAAAACCTAAAAAAAAAACAAAAAAAAACTGACTGTGCGGCCTAAAATATGAGACAAAAATGTGTACCTTATATGTTGTGAATAAACAAAAAAAGTACTTGGAAATATATGTACTTTTATAATTAGTGCACCTCGCATTTAAAAAAAAAAAAAAAAAAAAAAAAAAAGGAATGGCACTTATTTGGACAAAATGACAGCAACTAAATAGAAATAAAGAACTTTCATGACCCTCCAAAAAAAAAAGAGGTTGATTTCTATAAACCTTAGTTTGTATTCTGCAGACGAAACCAAATCTGAGATTAGAGCGATCAGAATGTGGAAAGATATTAGAACACACGTAAGAGCATTTTTACATAAACAGTGGCCCACCACTGATAAAACCAACATAAACAGTCCGTGTGCAGATAACGTCTTCATTCGACTCACTTCATCTCGATCCTGGGCTTTCGAGGCCGTGGAAGCAGAAACACACAAGCCTGTGCGGATCTCCAGACCTCACGCAACTATTCCCGTCCAAACGCCATATTAGGAATAAGAAAGAAAACGCTGTGCCCGACTCCATCCTCAAGCCCTTTGACTTCCAGTCCTAATTTAATGAGTACACCAGCCTGAGACTCGGCGCAAAGGCCACCTCGACCCAAAAGTCAAACATAAACCCGGCTCAGAATTTATGTCCAGGCCCAGAAGCTCAAAGTGAGCAGATGTTTTCCTTCAGAAGGCCAGGCTCTGTTGTAAAGGCTTAAATGGCTTGTGGATTACAGCAGAGTTTAGAGTGAAGCATGTGCTCGTGTGAAGCCTCCACTTCGTACTTGACCCCGAACAGCGGGTTTTTAGTGTCATCGTGTCCAAATAAAGGCCGAAAGTGTGGTGCCCGACGCGCTTTGACCCCTGCCTGCGATCTAACGGAGACCCATCGGGGAGAAAACACACGATCCGTCAATGTCTGATGACACGACCTCCGCCTCCGTTTCAACAGTGTGTGGGAAGCCACTTTAAAACTCATTTGTTAAAAAACCAAAGTCGTAAAACAAAGTCATGGGTTTTTTTTGTCATGTTTTTTGTCACGTAACCAAACTAAATGATGATACAGAAAGTATACAACACATACAAATATGTATTGTTGATTAAAATTTTTTTTTTTTTAAATCTTTGATGATAAGACACATTGAGAAATATTTCAATGCACTTTTTCCTGATGAAACCCATTTCCAGAAAGATTTCTTTGTACTGAAAAAGTGATTTTGGGCAAATCTAAAATTTGCAATGAACTATTTGAAATCACAACCTTAAAAAAAATTATGATGACATATGTGATATCCAATCATGAGACGAGATTACTTTTTCCACTTTAGTTGGAATTCTTTATCACACAGCTATTAAACTAAATTTACATCCTGTGGCTCAATCGGTTGAGCTGGTTCAAGATTGTGAGTTTGACTTCCTCTGGAAACGTATCATTGGATGAATGCAAAAAATTATTAAAAAAAAAGTAATTAAAACTGAAAATAAAAACAGCAAATGACATGAAACTTAATAGACATTGACTTTCCAAACTTGACTAAACCCAACTCACTATGGTTCACAATCTAACAACTTAGCCAAGTCACTAAAAAAGACAAAAAGATAATTGAAAATGAATTTTTCTTAGTTCTTTACAAATTTCCTTTAAACTTTAAACCCACGGCACTGAAAACTCGAATCCAGCTGTGAAAAAGTGGAAGGAAGGAAACACAGAAAGACAAAGAAAAAGCTAAATTACACAGGAAACCGAGTGTTGTTTCGGAGACCTCAAATGAACGAATCCCTTTGCCGTGTCAACATAGTGGAAGTTCACAGCAGTGCGGCCTTGTGGAGCTCCACGACCAGGAATTCTCACACTACAAGTATTTAACAGTGATAATAACCCTCAACAACTGCCTCAACATTTTCCCACCATTCAGTTTTACATTCCAAAATGTGAAGAAAAAAAAAAAAAAAAGATAAATAGTTACTCCACAGATCAGCGGGCCAAGAACACACACTCCACACAAAAGTAAGGATGGAATACGTAGAGTCTTTCTAAGGAGCATTCAGAACACAGGAAGACATCCACTGATCTAAATTTACTTCTTGGTGTTTACTTTTCACCCATGACAGAAGTCTGGGAGAACGCGGTCACATTCCCCCGTTTAACAGATGGATGAAGTTTATTAAAACATCTCGGGTCACATTCCACAGTGATGAAAAACAAAAACTGCTCGAGCAAAATGAGACCATGGATGGACGGATGGATTCATAGACAAACAGAAACATATAGGAGGGTGGGAAGTGAGTCAAACAGAAGAATGAATGGATGGATGGATGAACAGACACACACACACACAGACAGACTGGATGGATGGATGGATGAACAGACAGACAGACACACCTACACACTGGATGGATGGATGAACAGACACACACACACTAGATGGATGGATGGATGAATGAATGGATGAATGAACAGACACACACACACACAAACAGACTGGATGGATGGGTGAACAGACAGACAGACAGACACACACACACACACACAGACTGGGTGGATGTATAAACAGTGACACACACACAGACTGGATGGGAGGATGGATGGATGAACAGACACACACACAGACTGGATGGATGGATGGATGGATGGATGAACAGACAGACACACACCCATACAGACTGGATTGATGGATGGATGAACAGACAGACACACACCCATACAGACTGGATGGATGGATGGATGGATGGATTTATGAGCAGTCAGACAGGCAGAAGCATGGATGGAAATAAACAGATAGACGAACGGATGGATGGATGAATGAATAGGCAGACAGGATGGATAAATGGATAGACAGACAAACAGATTGATGAAGGAATGAACAGACAGAAACAGAGACAGTCAGACAGATGGCTGATTATATGACAATCATTGATGGATGGAGAGATGGATGGATGGATTTATGAGACAGATAGACGGACGGATGGATGGATAGATGGATGGATGAATGAATAGGCAGACAGGATGGATGAATTTGACAGACAAAAGACATAAATATAGATGAATGGATAGAGACATACAGGTTGATGAACGAATGAACAGACAGAAACAAAAACAGTCAGACAGATGGATGATTATATGACAGTCATGATGGATGGAGAGATGGACAGAGACATGTAGACAGATGGATGGATGCAGACAGAGAGAAGAAAAAGAATGAGACGGATGGATGGATGGAGCCAGAATCTGGTTCAAATTACATCACACAGCTAAAAATAGATCAGAGAAGCGACGCTGATCATGTATTCTTAATGTTCTTAACCCTCATGAATGTTCATGTTCCTGTGCATAGCATCGGATAAATAGCGCACGGTCCGCCACTGTAAATAATTCAAATCACAGCCAACTCTAATTCCACAAGTCCGGTCCAAATCTGACCCACAAACAAGGTTCGGAAAAGAATTCATTCCGTCGGCATTCCGACTGCTCCGTGCAACGCTCTCAGAGAACCTGGAGATTGAAACCATTACAATCGGAATAAAAAACAGCTGTTTAAGTGGACGTCTCGTATAAACCAAGAACGCCATTTGCCGGCGAGCCAAGTAAACACTCGGAAAATATATATTCAGAGAAGCCCGTAAAACGGACATCTACACAACACCGTAAAGGAAAGTTATTGCTGCAAATCCTACAAATGTGTGAATGTGAAAAACGACACTTGCGTTTTAACCTCCAGCTCTCGGTCTCGCGGGACGCCGCAGTCTGCTGCGAGACCAACACTAAAATATTTACAGCTAAAATAGTAAAAGAATCAGCAGCTAGCCTAAATGAAAGCAAACCGAGAAGAAGTGTTTTCATCCCTAATACGAGATGACGCTTTCTCCTCGAGTCCATTGCAGCTCGTGAAAGGCGTCAAACGGCCGGTTTGTTTATACGCCACATTGTCTTTTCTGAATGGACGACGATCGACTGACCAAAAGCTTGTTTTACCAATTCCGGCCACTACAGCTGTCTTTGTTCAACCCCGGTTCACATGACACGGACGCCTGAAAATGAACTACTTGTTTATTATGAGCGAACAGACGTGCGTGGAATTCCAAATAATCCCATGATCTACCAGTTCAAAGTCATTTTGAGCGAGTCATGTTCAGCCATGTCGACTTACGACCAATGAACTGGCCAGCTAGTGATGCCCTGCTGGGTTCTTCTCACACTCTCAAGCATCAAAACCACACAAATTGATTTCTTATTCAAACAGCCAATGGCCTGCTGAGGAATTAGTGGCCTGGCCAATCACGGTGTTGGACTCTGGCCCATCTTGGACTCTGCCAATCTGCCAATCTTGGTCCTGGTGAAGCGTCTGGAATGGTTGACAGGGTGGCAAGAGCGAATGATGTCCCAGTATGACAAAGTGGGAGGGGTTAGAAATGACTAGGGATGAGCAAATGAGTGAAAATTCATATCCCGATATTTTCTAGTGTCCAGACGGCATCGGTATTATATCACGGTATTGAGGGGGGAGGGAGGGTGGACATTACATTTTAGTAGACCTTAATTACATTGTTTCTGCACTTTATTTTAAAAAATTTGATGTAGGGGGTAACCTACAGTATGTCTTTTAAAAGTAAGCCTGGCGTTTATTCCAAAAATGAGAGAGAGAGAGAGAGAGAGAGAGAGAGGAGTTTGCTCTCCCTTGTGCGACTTTGATACAAAAATGAAGAAAATAAAAAACTAGCAGAAACAACACGGTTTCAGTTTTCTTTAAGCCTTTACGGGTTCTCTTAGTAGAACGCTTTCTGCGTTCGATTAGCAATGTCTCATTGTCATCATTAAAAGTTGAAACGAAACAAACGTGTTATACTGTATTAAAGTGTTTATACCGTCATGTTAATACCGATTATATCCCACCCCTAGAAATTACATTGTAATGCAAAGATAGGACAAAAAAAAAATAAAAAATAAGATAGTGATCCCTTGGTTTATCCAGAACCATACTAGGAATTTGTGCTCTGGATTTGACCCACCTAAACAGTGAAGTGTGTATATACAGCGAACAAACAAACACACACACACACACACACACACACACACACACACGGCAGTTTTAAGCCGTGGCGTATCGTTTCCAGTGTCTTGCTCACTGATGTGTGCTCACAAGGACCCTTTGTGGTGCCTGACTGTCCAGTGTTCGAACCAGAAACCTTTAGGTCACAACTTTCTAACCACTAGGCCATGACTGCCTGACTGAAGGTGTAACTGAATATTAACCATCAAGCAATTTTCATCACTGCTTTTTACGGCTGCACAAGTACAGGGAAATTTTGAGTACTACATTTCTCATCAAAATATGAATCACAAATATTCACAAATACTTGAGCAGAAAGTCTAAAATTAACATTTTTATCAGTTTAGTTTTGACTCATTTAAACTTTAATTAAATATGTTTTTCTTCTCAACTAATCTAAACTTTTTTTTTAATTAAGTTTCTACAAATGTCAAAAACAAGTCTTGATTTTCAAATACTGTGCTGAAACGTTTTCGCTTTTAAACAGATCAACCACCTCACTGACAAGAGTTGGTTGCATCAGCAAGAAAAAAAAAATACATATATTCAACCACTATTAAAACTGAAAAAGGAAACTTCTCTAGAAAACTCACCTCCGGTAGATCCTAGAACTTTGAACCAAAAGGATCGCTAAACCTAAACTCTGTGTAATCAGTAATTAAGCTAACAACAGAAAGCTACAAGCAATAGATGTTTAAGCTGTGGTAAACGTAACTGAGGTTTACTTAGAACGTTTGAACTGTGGCATCAAGATAAAACAGGTCGCTTCATAAAGTGTAAACGGAGAGTGACGCTAGGATACGATGATACAAACTGGTTGAAGCTTGTGATGCAATTTCTTTTTCCGTTAACTGACTCCGCCCATTATGACCACACCCACACACTTTGAGGGATATTATTGTATTATTGAGGGACAATAATGTTTTCAAATTGTTTCACGTTCATTGAATATTAAAGGTATTAAAGGGCCAGAATATTAAAGGTGGCTACATTTTAGCAGTTTAATAAACTTAAATCAATGGTTTGAATAGTTAAAATGTTCATTCTGGTTAGTTGGGAATTTGATATGCTCTGCAATAGGCTTAATGACAATAATGTTGAATTAAATATAAAAACGTTATGACTTTATAATATTGAGCGTTCAAATGAGTTCTTGTTTATAATGAAGAACGCTTCCAAATTGTCCAAAGCTGAAGTAGAAAGTCGCCAAATGAGTTCTGATGATCGATAACTGCAGCCTGTGGTTTAGAAATCACTGATGCTTATTTAATGATTCTTTAGTGATTGCGATTAATTGCGCTGCTCTAACCAGAAGAAAGTTAGACGAGGAGTGGAATGAATGTCTATAAAGAAAACTAAAACTAAAAATGTCTCATGCTCTTATGAAACGTACACAAATGACGGCAGTTGACAGCAACTCGGGTTCCTCACAGCTTCATTTATATATTAAAAAAAGAACCGTATTGATGCTCTTGATTTAGATGCCACGAGGCCCAAAAATTCCTTTGTGATGAAAAAATACAAAAAAGTATTTAGAACTTATCACTCACATGATTACTTTTGTTGACCAGAATCGAGGGCCACAAGTTTTACTGTATATGAATCCTGATAATAAAATGCATGTTTTTATTTCAATGCGGATGGATGAATCGTTGTTATCTACGAGTCTAAACATAAGTGTTAAACGTCTGATGTGTCGGTCTTAATCTAAAGGTCATGAGAAGAAAAGAAAAAACATTCACAGTTTGATTCACCTATAAAATCTGCATGTTTCATTTAGTTTCTAATGGGAACGTTATTGCTGCTGCTCTGTTAACGTTTTATTTGTTGTTGTTTTTTTTAATCAATACGATAAGTATACATTTGTATTACAGGCAAGTAAAAGGTGTAACTTGAAAAAGAATAATAAATTATGCTTCACTTTTATTCAACTTTATTATGATTGTTGACATAGAAACATGTTATTCTAGTTAGAAACAATGTCAGAAGCGTAAACATTTTTACACCTTTGAAACCATCATCTGGTTGAAATGTTTCATTACGGCTGTACAATTTTATTAATAATTAAAACTTTTCTGTTACTGATCACTTTAACAAACCAAACCATATTATCAAAAACAGCACAACTTACTTTTTAACGTTAATTTAAACAAATATTAAATAAAAAAAGGCAAAATAATTGAAAAAAACTGCTGTACTTAATTTTTTTAGATTAAATTGCTTGAATATTTCATATTTAAATAATATTTATTTCATTTGTATCTTATTTTACGAAAAGTCTGTAATCTATTGAAATGGACTATTGTAACCTATTGAAATGTTTCGATGGAAGTTGTTTTTTTTTTTTTTTAGAAAAGAATAGAAAATAGAATGCCTTTACTGTCAAGTTTACAATGAAATTAGTATTAGAAAGGCGAGATAATGGTAAAACACTGTATACACACTGAATAACCAATATAAATAACTACAATATATTAAAATTGTATATCAATAGTCCAAAATATATATGACAAGAAACGGTTTTCAGCCGAATGTGAAGACAGAACCACTACTGTATTTACAGAGTAACGGAGCGGCAGCAAACCGGCAAAAGACATTAGCTTATCGACCAATCGCAGAAGGAATGAATAAATCCCATCAGCCTGTTCTGGAAGCAGAGCAATAATCCCAACCTGGGCCAGACAAAACAATTGGTTGCATGTCCCAAACAGTCGCTTCATTAGGAGTCTGGGCACATTGGAGAGCGGCCGGAGGAGTTTAGGGGGAAGAGAAAGTTCTCAAAGGAGGCAAACAACCTCAGTGATGTCATGGGAAATGTTTGCCGTTCATGAGAAATTAGCATTTTCTTTCATCGCCGCTGCAACGTGTGTTATGTAGCCTTACACTAAAACTGCTCAACGTGAAAAACCGAGATGACTTTCCATTAACGGAGACGAGGTCTGGAATGAGGTCTGGCTGATATTTAGGGAGTCTGCAAAGACTTCTCTGCCAAAAGCAATATTATACCAAAAAATGCCAAGTGGATGGTCTGTGTAATATACAGTACACAGAATACATTAATATATGAATATATGATAACAGAGAGCAGAAAAGTGAAGAATTTGTGCAATTCAAAGTGTCGTATTAGAAGTTAAAAAAAAACGTCCAAAATTGAATTGTCTACAAATATAATGCAGAATGTTTGTGTTTATTTCATAAGTATCTTTAAAAACCAATAGCATTATTCAACTCGTGTTTCCAAATTCCAAATTGTACTTATTCCCATTAATTGATATTATTTCTGCAAAATATTCCAATCAAAAGCACAAACTGACTTTTTTGCTGTTTTGTTTCAATGACCTGTGATGACTTGTTGGCTTGTGTGAATGTGTGTGTGTGAGTGTGCGTGTGCGTGGGTGTGTGTGTGTGTGTGTGTGTGTGTGTGTGTGTGTGTGTGTGTCTGTGTGTGTGTGTGTTTTGAAATTGCATGTAATATTGCATAAGCATAAATCATATTTCATGAATGTTTTTTTAAATACTGTTGTGTTCTAGACCATGCAGAAGACACAAAATATTTAGAGTTGCTGGCTTTTTATTGTTTTTAACAGTTTATTGTTTTTATTCTTATATCTTGTTTAAAATTTTTATGTTTTAAGGATTAATGTTTAATCCTTGTTTTCTGTGTTTTTATATTGACATATTGGTCGTGTACAGCACTTTGGCCAACATTTGTTGTTTTTAAAGGTGCTTTATAAATAAAGCTGAATTGAATTGAAAATAGAGGATTTTAAATACTTGAGTCTTGATCAATCCAGCTCAAGAATAAAACAGTGTTCCGCTTGATATTTGCACGGTTAGTTTGAGTGAGTTCATGGCCAAATGGCCAGACTTCCTAGCTAAAAGAAGAGACAAGCAATGGGACCCACAGAATGACTAAAAGTAATTAAGGAAATGGAAATCTAAGAATCAATCTAAGAACCGTTAAAAGTAATGTTATATTTCTGCATCTCAGTCTGGGGCCTCAGCGAGTGTCTGCAAAAGCCATGCCGATCTTTAAACAAGGCCGATATTCGATCAAGCGCCACAAAGCAAACAATCCTGGAGCTCCGTAATAACATAATTGCACAGCAATTGTCCAGATAGATGAAGCAGGGGTTCCAGGTCCCATGATGCCGCCCGCAGTCACATCTCCAGCAGGAAATGATGTAAGCAGCTCAGGCCCGGGGGAAGACAACAGAGCATCTCCACAGGCCTCGCAGAATCATCTGGTTGTCAGGCCATCTGTCCTTAAGATGTTCGGTGACGCTTTCCATCCCTCTTTTATTCCTCTTGTCATCTGGCTGGACAAGGCTCCATCACATCACCATTATCGCTGGGATATCAAACCTGGTCATGAAACAAACACTAAACCAACAGCTGCCTGGACTGCAGACCTTCTCTGTAATTTCCAGCCCGTGTCATTAAAACCTAATCCATGGTCATGGACCTTGATGATGAATCGGCTGAAGCAGAACGAACGGGTTTCCATTTTAGAGTTTTACATAATGAAGGTCAGTCGGTTCGGAATTCCGGCCCTTCTCGGATCAACTGGTAAACAGGCCTGGCCTTCGCTGGGCCGGGCAGCTGTCACGAGCCAATAGATGTTCCTAATAGCGAGTTGGTGCATTGATCTGGGCCGAACGAATCGAAGCAATGCAGCGAGTGAGATTTATCGCACATACTGTGCGCGAGTAAACACAGTCGAGGCCAAAGACACAGATTCCAGATTCCGCACAGAGTTGATTTGGAAAACGGAAGTGAGTGATTTGAGCTGGAGAGATTCTAAACACAACAGAAAACTGGCACAGACCATGAAGAAGGAAAAAAAAAAAACTGTTGACTGAAGTAATAGCTGCATCTAAACTGTCCTATTTGGCATTGAAATTCCATGCAAATAAAAAAAAAACTAAACAAAACAAAGCACAACTTATTTTAAACAAATTTAGTATAAAACAAGTATAATAAGCTGTATATACTTTGATGCTGCTTGTGTTTTCTTTAAGGAAACTGTAACAAGGAAATTTCCCCACTGTGGGACGAATAAAGGACTTATCAAAAGAAAATCAGGTGTCACAAAAAAAAAACGGATTAAATCGCCTCATTATTTAATGCTACAATCAGAAAAGATTCAAATATAAAATATATTTGGGAAAAACAGATCTGCACAAACAAACACTAAAGAAAAGTTCCACTAACAGAGCGCCGGCAAATACATTGATTCTGAAAAGACACAATTATTCTAGGATTACTTGGGATCAATAACTTCAGGAAGTTTGCTGGGATCACCACAGAGGTCAAAGGTCAGTCCACAGGGATCCCAACACTTAGGAGCCCGCTGAGAAGGAGAAAGAAAGGAACAAGAGAGGGAAAAGAAAGCCATCCATCGACCATAAACGCAATATTTTCAGAGAGTCACATCTTCACAACAGCCTTAAATCCTCAGGCAAGTCCGACACGTGTTCGTTTATTACCAAACACACACAGCATCCATACATGTGACCTGGCACTGTGTATTCCGGTTAAAATGAGTTTCCTTAATAACAACCAAGATGACTAACCGTGAAATTACACTAACTGCTGGTAATAAAGAATGACATGACGGCCATCAACACACCGTGTGTATCGGCCCGTGAAATGTCATTCAAAGTGTCGCCACGGCGATAATAACAAACCCTAGCGAGATTTCACAGTCTGAAAATAAGCAGCCTTCCCAACAGCACGGAAATCAAAAAAAGCAACAACGGACAGAGCGGAATGGGAAATAGCATTAGCATAAACGGACGAGCCTGTGGATTACGCGTCACGCAGCAGCACACCCACCGGAAAAATGCACACACACCAGTTTCATTCCAGTCATGACTTTACAACTTCCACGACTGCTGCACGGCGCGAGAGAGAAAACACACACAATCACACGCACGGGAGCAAAGGACGCGCACGTATCAGCTTATCTGCACAAACGATCAGAATATCTCCACATGACAACCTACGCGACACAAACAGACGGACGTGGTTTATCTGAGAAGATGACGTGAGAACTACTTTATTCTCCTTTAAAGTTCAGATGCTCACCTATCAGTCGTCGGGTCAGGAGAACATTGCGTGTCAAATCCAGGCCGGAGCTGATCTCAGCCTCGAAGGCTGTGGTGTGGGAGGAACGCAGACCGCAGCGGCTCGTACATCTCAGCCCATCAAATCACAGCAACGCTCCTGAAATAGCAGTGAAAACTCCCTGCGCTCCACACCGCCACGACACATAAAAGAAAGACGAAACGTCCACCAGAAACGTCCACCAGAAGCCTTATGGTCCACGGGACGTGAGGAATTATAAAAGTTGTAGGTCTGTACTGGAGATCAAACTCTGGATCCTGAACAAGCGTTTCTTTCACACAAACAGTCAGACAGATGTTCCCCGGTCTGAGCGGGACTTGGACACGCCCCCTCTCCACACAGGCCAATAAGAACAGAATTGATCCCGCCTGCAACCAGAGATCAGCGCATAAGAGAAACTGTGACGTGATGAATTAACAAGCCAATCAGATGGAGAGTTACTGTGTGTAGTTTAATAATCAAATTGCTGATGGAAAAAATAGCTTTTGCTGAAGAACAGTCAACACACTCAACCAGACGGAATATTCTGTGTCTTCAAAAAGAAGAGCAAAGACGTAAACACAGGTTACGTAAGATTTATGAAATAATCATAATTCATATGGCTTCTGCCTGCTGGTTCTAGCGTATAAACCTTTAGCTTAGGAACGCAGCAGGGGAGGACGATTAAAAAGCAGAGCAGATGTCGGGAAATCTTTGGGAAAAAAAAGAAGAAAAAAAAACGCCAGTGATATTTTTATGATGTTGTTCTACAGAAAAGCAGAACAATAAAAAAAATCTACATTTTTACCAGTGACTATAAAGCACAAAGAAACAAGAATAAAGTGTCCACTTGAATATATACAAAACATTCCTGTAAACTCATCACTTATTCAAACGATTAGGCAAATTAGTTAAACTGTCAAGAACGATAGTAGATCTACCGAAGCAGAAAAACATCAGATTACAAAAATGATTGCTTAGAAAGGTAAAGAAATCACACTTCTGTTTTTACACTACATTTCGAAATGTATCCTCATCTTTATCTATAAGGCTGTTTACAAATCATAAAAATATGTATGAATTTTTTTTTATTTATAAAATAAAGCCTTATAATCAGAAAAGGGGAAAAATGAGTTGGACATGGGATTGCAAAACATGAAAAAAACAAAAAAACTGCATGGTCAGCATCAGTCCATATCACACAAAGCTCATTAACCAATCAGCTTCAGCCATAGACTTGACTTCCTGCAGAAAGAGCAAAAAGGCCCCCACTGCGCATCTGCTGGCCTTCCGCTGCGTGGTCTGTTTCACAAATCCCATTACTTTCTCTACAATGGCCTCCAACACTTGGAAGCAATAACAAAATGCCAAGAGCGGATCACATTTCCTCTGTCTAAAAGACAAGACCTGGAGTGCAGCTGGCTCTTTCCTCTTCTGCCCAGCACGGGTCACTTAGGTCTCCTTTGGCCCATTCTACAGGAAGTGTGGGTTGTGCTAATGGTGACATATGTCTGTCGGCGACAATTATTGATCGTGAACTTTGGTCCTTTAAATCAATGGAGAGGACAAATACACACACCGAGTCTGTGTACAGCTACTATCTGGGGTCACGGTCTAATATATCAATGTTAGATATAGTTTTATGGAATAAAGGTCCTTAGAGAAAAAGACTATTGAATGGACTATAATAATAATTTTGATTGTTCTGCGTGTAAAAAATTTATTGATTCATTATTACAGGAACATATATGAAAATGTGCTTTTTTTT
Organism: Paedocypris sp. Pulau Singkep; assembly: GCA_017309775.1. Taxonomy (NCBI): domain Eukaryota; kingdom Metazoa; phylum Chordata; class Actinopteri; order Cypriniformes; genus Paedocypris; species Paedocypris sp. Pulau Singkep. The sequence continues at coordinate 5,671,503 of MU204318.1, read as the reverse complement.
ATTATTTTAAGAAGTAAAAAAAATTGTAAAAATATAATTTTATCGTAATGTAAAAGGTTGTAGGCTGTTTGAGTTATTTTTTTTTAGAGGGGGGGGGTAACTACAAACACTACAAAAACCCATTCTAAATAAATTTAAATGTAAAATAAATGAGAAATTATAAACTAAATAGTTATAACATTAAAAATACCAAGCCAATACAAAAGAAAACAAACAGCATGAAACTATAACAAGCCAATAAAGTTCAAAAGGCCTAAATAATGTAAAAACATACATTTGAAATGTGCGTTTTCAGATACAAACATAATTTTCACTCCTTTGAACAAACCGAAGAGCTTTGATGCAGAACACAAACCCGCATTTACAACTCAATGCACATACGGAACAAAACAATTAGACAGTTCTGGCGTCGCTCTCTAATCAGTCGCCGTGAAATGCCGAGCGTTCGATCAGATAGGAGTCATTCCACAACACAGAAACCGGATCTGGTTCTTGAGGGACAGGTGTGTCTCCACTCTTGAGCAAACCCTTGGATGAAGAACATACAGCCATATCCTTTCTGAGGAGTGTCACACGCCCTTCGGAAGGTGTGTTTGATGACAGCACGTCCATCATACGCAGCAATGCGCCTGTGAGTAAGTGTTTACCATACATCATCATTACTACCGTCTATAGGGCGACTCCACCACCCAAAAACAAGCTTTACACAGATTACCCCGCAGCGAGGCAAGCATTCCATCCGAAATAAAGCGGCAGAGAGAGCGAATACCGACGCTAAATCCGCTCACAATGAAAATGTATAAAAGTCTGGAATATATCACGGAAAAGCCTCTTCACGCTTCAAAACTCGCAATTCCAAAGTCCTGCATTCGTTTCACATGGGACACGCATCCACGCGTTACTCAGCAGAAAAAGAGAGGGGGGAAAAAAAAAAAGAAGAAAAAAGAAACGGATATCCTGTTTCCTTGCCATAGAAAGCAGAAAGTCACTGTCAAAACTCCGACGAAACACCTGAAAATACATGTGCGAACCTGGAACAGGCTTGTCTTTGTCTCCGGCAGACGAAAAGCGTTCCAATTAAACGACTCCGGGTTTGTGTGCGAGAATATCGGAACAATCAGGCCAATGTTTCAAGCGTACCAAGGGGAGATTTTTCAGTAATAGGTGTGTCAGAGGAGTGTGACAAAGCTTCACCCTTGGAAAAACAGCATGTGATTTATTTGCGCTTGAACGTACGGCTGCACACGTCAGTCGGTGTTAACAACCGGCGTTTAACTGCGGTTTGGTCTGACAGGTAGTGCGGCGGCCAGCATTGGGAAATAATTAAGTCTGAGACACAGCCACGCATTCTGTAACCCCACCGCAGCCATTTCTGGGCTCATTAAACGTGGCCAAAAAAAGAAATAAATACTTCTGTTTTCCCCCTACCGATCCTAGGAACGAAGACAGAATCCCGTGGCCTTTCCGGCACTCGGTGGGATGAAAAGTTCACCCCGACGGGCCTCTAGAATGATCCCAACTAAAGCAACAAACCGACTCGCCCTGCTTACAAAAACGCCTCGTAAAGTTGCCCCTGGGAATCGCTACCGTTTGGAGACACCCCACCGCACGGGCCGGCACCGATCCAAAGCCGATCCAATTAGAGACTTGATTGTGCTCTCAGCCTTAGTGGCCTTACTAGGGACGTGCCTTTCCACTTATGCTAAACACACATCTGCGTGCGTTTCACGGCCCACTGATATGTACGTAATGCTGATATGTCACACACATTCCTATCGGCTGGGCTCTGCGTTCTGGTAGGGGTGGGCGATAGGAGTTAAAATCCATATTACAGTATTTTCTACTGTACAGACTGTACCGGTATTTTATCGCGGTATGGGGGGGGGGCATTACATTTTAGTAGACCGTAATGACATAATTGGCAAAATGGGTTCCTACACTTTCTGAAAGATAAAACTCAAGCACTTTTCAAGCACTTTCAAGGTCCATGTTCAAGTTTACCCAGCACCATACAGTACAGCTGTGGTATTAAAATTTATATTTGAAATTATGCCTAAACACAATCAAAATGAAAAATTACTATTTTGGAGGAAAGTTTTGTGGTATTGGTGGGAAAAAAAAGTAAGTTACTTTTTTAAAGTAAGAAATTAGACATCTGCCATTCTTCTCCATTTTTAGAGAAGTGTGTTTTAGTTTAACAAAGTGTAACACAACCGGAAACACTGTAACAATAAAGGTGCTGATGCTTCCCACTTTCTGCACTTTTAATCAGACCTGGATCATAGTGATCACGACCTGTGAATGAACGTCCACTGTAGAATTTCAAGCATTTTCAAAGCACTTCGTTGAAAATTCAAGCAATTTCAAGGCCTTGAAAACACAATATTGAAATTCAAGCATCTTCAAGGATTTCAAGCACCCTAGGAACCCTGGAAATTGATGGGGGGGGGGGGGGGCTTTGTTTCTGGTCTTCGTTTGTAAATGTCGTCACGTTTTCTGTCTTGCGCACG
>MU204318.1:5637197-5668893 GCA_017309775.1 Paedocypris sp. Pulau Singkep | reverse complement strand
GGGGGGGGGGGGGGGGGGGCTTTGTTTCTGGTCTTCGTTTGTAAATGTCGTCACGTTTTCTGTCTTGCGCACGTGAAACCAATATTTACAAACGGAAACAGACTTTGATCAAATCGAAGTGGGGGACCTATTTATTTAGTCTGTTTCCCTGCTTTCTTTGTTTGATTAGCAATGTCTCCGTACAGCCGTTGACAGTTGTAACGTAACAAATGTTATAGTGCTTATATACAAATTAAATTTATGAATTATCCGTTATCCACAGTATTGCAAAATCCATATCATGGCACATCTCAATAGCGGTATTCACGTTAACACCAGTTTACCGCCCACTCCTACTTTCTGGAGATGAATCATCACCGAGCATAATACGCTTTGGCTGTTTCGAACTCTTCCTGGTGCAAACGGAGTACAGTGTTCCTGAAGTGCTGGTAAACTATGGGTGGTTAATATGAATTTAAAGCAAAGTCTGCTTTCTTGTTCTTGCTTAAGCATACGGTGAAGCGTGATTGTTGGGTATTGCTGAAGTATTTTTGCTGCATGTTTAGCCTGATGAGATACCTGTTGTTAGTCTGCTTTTACCACGCGACAACAAAACACACACGCACACCAAACACACGTCACAAACCAGCTAAGTCACACACAAAAAACACTTGCTCTAACACACAAACACATATTTTACACACTCTTAACACGTTGGTTTACTCACACACACACACACATTTTTTCACTCAAAACATGCTCGCATACATTTGAAACACACAAAATCACACACACTGTAACTTGCCGTAATGAGTGATATGTTGGCGAATGTCCTATATTGGTTTTACAGAACAATGATCATGTATTCTTCCTAAAACTGTCAACTACCATATTTACACGAACAAAGGCACCCCCCATAAAATAAAAAAATAAAAATTATTTTGCCCTGCTCAGCAATCCAAGCGTTTTGATTGTATTTGTTACCTGCTATCAACTCCTTTCCTGTGTTCTTTGTTTTCAACTGTTTTCCGACGCTTTGGAATTTGTTTCCAGCAGTTAGCGCTGATTTACCGGATGCTCTGTCTGTTTCAATAATAATTCTTTATTGTTCTAACATGTTATTTAGCCCGTGCTAAGTGTCTAAGTTTCATTATCTTTCTTATTGAACTAAAAAAAACTAAGTAAATAAAAGTATTTCCATTTGATTTTTGATTGATCCTCACTTAAAATGTGCGCTTATATTAATTGAAAAATTAGCCCTTATGTGCATATTTGAACCCCACCCCCTCCCAGTTTTTGAGCTGCTAAAATTGGGGGAAAAAAATGATGCTTATATTCACGCAAATACAGATTTGACAGTTTTCATACTATGATAACTACACAAAAACTACCCAAACAAATCTGACTTGTTATGGATGTTTGTTGGTTGACTCGACGAGAACAGTTCAGCATTATGGTAATAAGCTATAACAGTTTTGCAACAACCAATCAGAATGCAGAAATCCTCCGCTTGACAGGATTCAAACTGGGTCTTTTTGTAGATGCTTGAATCTTAAGAAAGCATTGGAAGAGGCCAATGCTAATTTTGACGCTCTCATCGTGTTTAGTGTAAATCACGGACATGAAACCGTTGAAAGGCACCAGCTTTGGATTATTTAAGAGGTGCAATGTCTTTTGGAACAGCAGGGTGCCGTGCTGGATAGTAAAATGAATAACATGAGATCCGAGCATTGTTCAATCTTTGTACAGGAGAGAAAAGCAAATTTATACAGCTACACTGAGCTTTTGTTCCAGTACATTGGGCAGAGCTCGAACAGGCCTCCGAAAATACTTCCTTAGCCCGAGCCACACAAACCCGGAGACGCAGGAACACACTCTTTCTGCAGTCAAATATACAACCAGCTTGGCACCAAAACAAGAAAACAAGCACAACGCCGCTGATTAAAATGGAATCAGAGAGAAGAGGGGGGGAAAAAAATGTAAGTTTACAGTGGGAGTTTATAGAGCTTGAAATTGAACTAAAATGAAACTGAAAGGCACCTACTGGGAGAATCCACCTAAAAACACCCTCCATATGTTTGCTTAAAAATAATTATAAGGAATTTACTTTCAATATAAATAAAACACACACACACACACACAAAATACATAAATTGATTGTTTTGCATATACACACAGACCATAACAATATATTATCACAGTTATGACTGATTGATTAGATGATTGAACTTGCAAAGCAGATATATATTATTAAGCATAGACAGAGAAGAGACATATTTCCATGGGAATGCTTCATTTCCGCATTGACACAGCAGCGAGGGGCTTTTGGGAGGGGTCATAAAAACGAAGCTCAATTATTCCCTTATCAAAGTAGCATCATCAAGTCATTATAAGATCAGAACATCCTTCCCCGACGTTGTTTTCTACACACACTGCCAAAACAAAACCAGCAAGAAGACTCTCCGCCGAGAACAAAAACACCTTTCTGTTTACAGCAAATACCACCACCATCAAAACAGACACAAACGGCACAATAAGGGCTTAAAACAGATTAGTTCTGCAGGCCCATGAAGGGTGGAGTCTGGTGGCGGGTCCTGGTATCACGTCTTGGCATGGAATTCTCTAGAAGGCTGCAGATGTGTGGACGCGCCCCACCTCGGCAATTAGAGTCATCTCCCACATGCCACAACGTCAGCATCTCGTCCAGCTTCCTCAATTAGAGCAAACAAACGCTTGTTGCTCCGAGCATGCACGCACCCACGTCCTTTACATGAACCAGGGGTGGGCAAACTACGGCCCGAGGGCCACATGCGGCCTGTAAAATGTTTTAATCCGGTCTGCTGGACTTGAAAAAATGTAATAAAACTCAGATATTTTATAGAAATCCGGTTAATCTGTTATGAAAGTTTTTTTTTTTTGTGACAAATTTTAAAAAGCAGAACCAAACTGTAAAAATCTATGTAAAAGAGTACTCTTTTTTTAAACATATATTTTTACACATTCAGTGTATGGAATCAGATGACAAAAATATCAAACCTTTCTTTTTTTAGAAATTCTCAGAAATGAACGGAAAATGCTACACATTTACAAATTTTTCGCTCATTTTAACATTTTAGTTTGAAACATTATTTCGTTTCGGATTTTTTTGTGCGTTTCGTTTTTTTTTTTTGTTTAGACTTCTGGCACTCACTTCGTGTAGGTGCGGCTCTTACTCTGATTGGCTGGTGAGAATGTGATTGACATCTGCTTGGTCAGGAATCCCGGTCCAGCCCCCTTGTCAAACGTTAGAACCCAATGTGGCCCACGAATCGAAAAGTTTGCCCACCCCAGACATAAACCCTCGACTCTGTCCCGGGCAGAGCGCTCACCGAGAAGCCGAGAGCAACTCAAACGAGAGAGAGCGACTGGAGCAGGAATCCTGGGAGAGATCTGGCTGTGCGCCCAGCATGTGAAGTACTGGAGGAGGTGTGACTAAACCAGACAGGCCGAGCGACGCGCTGAGCAGCAAATTAATAAGGTCAAACGGCTCGAGATGAGAGAGAGAAGAATGTGGCACTGCTTTTCGATGTGAACCAACCTGCATTACATCCATGAGCGAGCAGCGGTTTGGGTCGGATCGGAGGAGCTTCACTTTTATATTTAATAATGTCGCTGCAAGTCTGTGCCTGTTAGAAAGGAACGCATTAATCACTCGTTGCCGTGCTAATGGAGGAATCGCTGAGGTGGAGCGCGTGCAGACATTAAACGACAGCGACTTAATTGTTGCTTGTCGTTGCATACATTGAGTTGGCAAAAAAAAAGGCTTGAAAAACGAATGATAGGCGGATAATGATACGCATGTCAGTGGGGTTATTTAAGGTTGTCTTGAACAGGTAGATGGAGGAAATGAGGAAAAAGATAATAAAAATCAAAAATGTCATTTTAATATAAAAAATGTAAATTACTTAAAATTACGCAAAGATATGCAACGGTCAACAAAATCATTATCTGTGTTTTTTTTTGTATGAAAAGATGAATTTCTAGGCCGTAAAAAGGTTCATGAAATAGATTTATTCGAAACAAACACTACAATTGTACAATAACATAATAAAACTAGTGAGTTGTGTTTAAGAGTCGAGATCTGCTAGAAATCCAATAAATTCATAAACAATGAGAAAAATTCTCAAATGTCAAACAAAAAAGACGAACAAAGTTTGAAGAACCTACCCTAACGGTTTTACGCTGCAAAAGACATTTTCTCGGTCAATTTCAGGTTCGCTGAATGAGAGTATCAGCTTCTTTGGATAAATACATAAATGAATCCTAATGACTCCAAGTTTTTGAAAGGATCTACATCCATCAAGCAATATTCTAACTTTTCGTAACTCAAGAGTAGACCTCAAAGCAAACAGACATCAGCTAAAATAAATGAAATGTAAAGCAATATGGCAGCTGCTCGGATTCCAGTGGCCACAGATTTAACCCCATAGTAAATTCCCAGTAATATCTGGCAAGATCCACGGTAACAAAGCTCATGTCAGGAGGGGGAAATAATGCAAACGTGCCAACAGATCACACACACACACACACACACACACACACACGCACGCACACGCACACACGCACGCACGCAGCGCCAGTTTCTACCGTTCCACCAATCACACTTCAGTGCACTAGGCTCGTGCACACTGCGCCTCACGAGCGCTTTTTCGTCATCTATCTCGATAATTCACTCGGTCATATGTTTAAACACCGTTTAAAGCAAAATAATAGCAATTTACTTGAACTTACATGATACAATATTAAATAATGAAAAAAATGCAAAGTTTTTTTTTAAGTTAATCATTAACTAGCTTTGTCGTTGAGGTGGAAATAGAAAGCTGGGGAAATTAGAACGGTAGTTTGAATTGAGTGGCACATGAGGCAATGCGCTAGAAACAAACGTTTAAAGTTCACGGACAGTTTGCAAAGCTGCGCACAAGCGACGCAAATGTCTAAGTTGACGAACAGAGGCGAAAAAGCGCTGAGGTAAATGAAACAAACCGAGGCAACGTGACGCAACGAAAGACGGCCGGGCCTCGTTTAAGCACAACAAGTCGGTGTTTTAGTCACAAAAAGACGCGTTTGTGTCACAACGGCGCTTAACGCATCATCGGAATAGTGCGTTTGTGGATTTGGCCGTCGGTTTTCCCTCAATGTCACCACGGGGAAGTCAGATTCCTCTCACAGAGACGCCCAGCATCGACCGAAATTCAAACAACGTGTCCCGGGTGGGTTTAGCTGTCAGAGGGTAGTTGAGATTGGGTCTTACCTTGTAAACAGTCCCATCCTCGGCGCGCTCACACACACACATACACGCGCGCACACACACACTCCGCTCCGGCTGTGCGCGCTCACTGCGCTCATTACCTCTCTACAACAATACGGCGCACGAGCCCGCGGGTGACGTCATCGCGTCAGTGCGCATGCGCCCGACCGCGTCAGGATGGGAAATGTAGGGCTGTGATTTTAAACACATCGGCGAGGGATCATTTCATGAACTGTTTTGATTGATTATTTGGGGAGATGAAATAACTATGAACTATTAGCATTAAGTTATTTGTGAGACTCAATGACATGATCAAAGATCAACTAATAAGGTAATTTTTTTCTAGATTTGTTTTTTGATAGATTAATTTTCATTGCCATTACATCAGTACTGTAAAAAAAACAGCAATGTTCAAATTAGAATGCGGGGCCAAAGCTGGACTGTGGTGACCCCTGATTAGCCTCCAATGCCCAGGCCCCTACAGGGTCAGAAATCATTTAAATAGTAATCAACTTTAAGCCAATAATACTTTGGGACTATGTTGAGAAGCAAAACATTGACTATTATTAAAATATTAAAATTAAATTAAGGGTTAGGGTTTAAAATAAATTAAATTGAAATAATGTAAGAGCATTGGGTGAGATCTCAAAACTTTGCATCTGGGCTGCAATAAGTCTGACTCTATTATCACATTTTTAAAACCAGACATAAAATTATTTTCTTCTTTTGTCTTGGGAAACTGCATTGTTGTTGATGATTGATTGATTGATTGATTGATTGATTGATAGATAGATAGATAGATAGATAGATAGATAGATAGATAGATAGATAGATAGATAGATAGATAGATAGATAGATAGATTGATAGATAGACAATAAATAGGTTGTGCAAATAGGTTGAATTTTATATTAAATGTGTTCTGCCTTTTCTCACATGTTTATTGTGTTTAGCATTGATTTTTTTTTAGCATTTGGGGTATTTTTCTAGAGATTCTTGGAATAAGTCAGGAATTACGCGATGTTCACGAATCAAGATCATATTATCAAGCGCCGATATGTAACATTACAGAACCAGTAATAATTCATATTGTGATGCCGCACATTATTACATCTTATGCAATTTAACAGAGTCAAAAAGAAACAGATTACGAGCAATGATTCCCCATTATTAGAGCCAAACCCTTCCTCAATGTGGCCTTCAATCGCTTAAAAGCAATTGGGAAACAGATCCATAGGATTTAACGAGGCAAATGCAGGACACAGACAGACTTACAGGGGGATTATGGGAAATGGTTGTTCATGGTGGGCTGTCTGGAAGAATTACAGACATGGCAGCAGCTGGTGGGGACAAGTGGTTGGACTGACCCACGATCAAATTATAATTCTCTAAAACTCCAAATCTACTACGGCAGTTTCCCTCTCACTCGCTCCACCCCGCCACACAATCCTTTCTCTAGACCATCGCCGGACCCGGGGCCCTGTGGTTGACCGGCTTGTGTAAGGTTCATAGGAAATTACTGTATTAAAATTGTTTATAAGAAGTTGATGTATGCGTGTGCATGACGTGATGCTTGAAGAGATGCTGAGCAGTGTCACACACACACACACACACAAATGTTTTGGTTTTGGTTGAAGGATTCAATACACACTTCAGTGGTGAAAAGTAGGCTGTCTTCACTATTTTACTTAAGTATTTTTGGCTGGATTGTTCTTAGTATCAAAAATATAAGCAACTTTTACTCTGTACTTGACTAAATTTGTGATTGAGTATCTGTACTCTTTACTCCACTACATTTGAATCGGTACTCGTTACATTGTGACTCGACATATAAGTTACATTGTGACTCATGATAAGTCGGCGTCTTAATCTAACGTGGTTAATTTCTTGCGTGGACGAGGTGATATCGCCATCTGCAGGGTGCTGAAGGTACTGGATGCTGTTTATCAGCTCAATCACATGAACGTCAATAAGTGCGCATTTTTGCACATTCGAGTTTGACTGAGACTGACTGTTCTTTTTTAATCTGTTTTGTTCTTCCATTTTGAAACATTGAGGTGTTAAATTTCATTTCTATATTAAGAAATTAAACCTCATAAGGAGTTTCTTGATTTTCTCAAATGTTTGGTGTTTTTTTAGTCTAACTTTAGTACGAGTTTTTTTTAAATCTTATATTTCCATGACTCAAGTCGTTTTGGACTTGATAACTTGTAATGGAGTAATTTTTGCATTAAGGTAGATAGATGGTACTATTACTCAAGTATGATTTTAGGTACTCTTTACATCTCTGCTGTAATACAAAATACCGCAAAATAATATACAGTGTATTACAAAGTATAACTGTAATATTTCCTGTCCTGAAGTAAGTAAGTGAGTAAATTACCTGTCTGTGTTTAGTTTACGGATGTGTTGAGGACAGAAAAAACACACAAAACAAGGAAAGTTTAATTGTGGATTGATGCTTTTTGTAAATAAAAACAACATTCTCCAGGCCGCATCAGCTTTTGCTTTTTCTTTTTCTCATCCCCTGGAAACACTAAAAGCTCACGCCTGGTTTAGTCCGAGCACACACGGCTAATCTCAACCCCAAATGGCATCTTCATATTCCCCATCTAAAAGCCACTTTGAACGATCCCCGTCTCTCCAGGCGACAGATCTCAGGTCCAGATTTTCACTCAGGGTTTTGGCCTTCAGAGTTCCTCGCTGTTCTGGCAGCCGGTGAAAGTCCTTTCAGCTTCTCTCGGCTCCAAACCAGGGCCGTCATGGTTGGAAGGACGGTCTGTTTAATGTATAGCGAGGGCAGGCGCGGAGGGTATTAGAGGTGTGTAAATATTTAAGCAGTCCAGGTCTGCATATTGTTACTTGAGCAGAAACTAATGGAAATCTGCAGAGTGAGCCTTCGCTGGCCCTAAGCAGCTCAGAAACAGACTGCTCTTTGTGAGGCTTAAAGCTGCAAGAATTCTCGCTGGATTACACAATTTACACGCTTAATCCTGTCGCTGACTTCATATCCAGACGATATTGCCTGGATTTTCACTGCGTTTGAGTGTTGAAGCACTCTGAGCACGAGCCGAGAACCGTCAGAACTTTAAATGTGAATGTGTGTGGAACATGGAAGAGATGCTTCTGCCCAGATTGAGCCTTCTGCCTCAGTGGCTTCTTCTCACCTTCCGTACTGTGATTTTTCATCTTATAAACGTCTAGATGTTTTTTTAATCAACTTTTTGTCAATTATTTCCTATTGACTTCATATCACCGTTTCCTCAGCGTTCTTCTCATCTTAAAAGTTTTGTCTTCGGCTTTATATTTTCCTCAAGTACAACTTTTTATTCGTCATTTTTTTTCCTCAATTGACCATAAATGGGATTCATCGTTCAGCTTTCATCATCCATCCTTTCCATGGTTTCACGTCTCCTCATCGTTCATCATAGAAATCCTGTTTCAACTTTAAATAGCTCTTGAAACCAACTTCTTCATGTCTATTATACTTTTCGAATGAACGCAGCTTAAGTTTGGGATCCTTTTTATCTCAAATGTCACTTGATGAAACTTTTTTTGTCGTTTCCTTGTTTCTACACAGGTCAACTTTTATCTTTCATAAATGTGTTTTACATTCTTTACGTTCTTATTCAGGAAATGTGGCTGGCGTGGTGATAGAACATGATTTTAGACTCTCACGCCTCATTTCTTCAGAAATGGCATCATCTACAGTAGTGGAGTTTAATTCCTCCACTGAATTCCACAGCGGGAGAGATTACAGGCCTTTTGCTGGGATTAAAATCAAATGTCTTTGATCTGTGTTTAACCCAGATCTTAGCGCACACACTCATTGTGAAATCTGTTTTTATCTTGGCAGAAACTTATATTCCCCAAACATACCCATAAAAAGGCCGTTTCTAGCCGGCATACAATAATTCATAAACATACATATATCATGTATGGGACAATGTTCCCATGCGACCATAAACCAACACGTAACACACATTTCTCATGCCATGGTTCAACATCTTAACTGCCATAACTGAAGAATCTTAAATGCAGCATGGAATTCCGGGTCCATTACTGTAGTTATTTTTGGTGACCCCGGTCCCCCGACCCAAACCAGTACTATAAATAACACAGAAAACTTTTGTGGGCCCCCTTGTCATGTGGCTCCAAGTTGTTCCCCCACGACAGCTGTCCTGACTTAAAGTCGAGAATAAAAAAAAAAAGGCATTTTCACTCAGATCAGCGTCAATACTGAAGCATTAGTGCCACCTGCTGGTGACCAAGAGTAACGCCAGGATCTGCTTAAAAATGCTTTTTTTGTTTTTCGTTAATAAATAACGAAACCCTTGTGTGGTCTATGCAGTTTAAAAAAAAAAAAAAAAAAAAAAAAATGAAACAATACATTATTTTGCCACCCTGAAATTCTGTGGTTTTGGTTCATCCACAGATAATCAGTAGGAAATGTGCAGGATAGTAATACTGTAGTAATAATAATAATAATAAAAAAAGAGAAACTTTTACATTTTAATTGTTCAACTTAAAATTTTTACTTTCAAAGGAATTTAACTATCCACTACTTAGTCAATGCAGAAATTATCTTTGAATCTTATTACATTTTTAAGTTTAATGAAATCTGAAATGATACGTACGTTTTGATTGTTTCTCATGGGAAGCGTTGGAAAAGAGACCACCACCCTAATATATGCGTTAATTCGCATCTTCGTTGATTGGGGCGTGTGTACTAACGGGTTGAATTTAAATAATAATAATAATGTGTACCAGAGTATCTATCATTATATCATAAAATCTGAATAGAAACCCATGTGTCTTGACCACTGAGGAGTAATAAGTTGCCTTATAAAACTTCAATCTGCGGAAAATCTGCTCTATTGGTCCATTTAACAGACAGGCAGCAGCAGCAGCGTCTGCCATTATGGGAATTGTAAACAGGGAAAAATGCAGTTGAGTCTCTACTCACATAACGAGACACATTTATGGTTGTTTACGTAATTACCTTATTAAAACATCTATTGTCTCCTTTTAAGACAAAGCGCTTCAATTGCTCCTTCTTACAACTGAACAAGATCATGTAAACGTGTTTATGATTTATTTTAAAGTTTAAAAGATTTTAAAATGCGTACAGCACATGCAAGCTTCTCATTGGCCAATTCAAGAAACAAGGTCTTCTCTTCCAATCACCATCTGGCTCCAAAGCACATTTTTACTTTACTTCAAAAAATGTATTTACTTGACACTAAAAGACTTACTATTAATTTGGATGAGGCACAAATTTGACATTACACTGATGGTTAGACAGAAAATTAAACGCTTTGAGTTAGATAACTATAAAAATGTATTCAAAGTAACAACACGCGTATTTTTTATTTAAAACTAGACTATAATTTTAAATTGAAAATGTGTAGTTTTTGTAAACGTATTTGAGCCTCAAATATTATCATACATTTTTCTACATCTTTTTGGATTGGACACCAGTGATCAGAATGAAGGGATTGTGCGAGGGCTCATCATCATCATCATCATCATCACTTCTGGCGTATGACTCTCTGAAGATGCTGAAGCTGAGCCAGATTGACGCTTCCTCCTCCGCACACGATCATCACCAGCGAGTGGAGGGGTTTGGGGAGTCGTCCCTCGCCCTGCAGACGCTGGACCACGCCCCCGTACACGCCTGCCAGCGCCGCCCCGCAGGCCAACTCCACCAGCACACGCTCCTCGTCTGCAGGACCACAATAAAATAACTGTATTATACTGAAAGAAATGCTTTATTATAGTAAAGGCCTGAGTGCTATAAGGTTAGAGCGATCAGGCTGTTCCACTTCCTTGTTCCTTGTTTTTTTTTTTTTATAATTTTTTTTTCTTTGTATGTATTTTTTTTTCTTTCTATGTATTTTTTTTTTATTGAATACAAAAGCTGAATACAACAAATTAGCAATAATAGTTATACAAATACAGTTTTGTATGGTAGGCTTAACACAGAATCTCAGTAGTTCCTTGTTGCCATAGCGTCTGTGTTCCGTTCGCGACACAAAATCACGTGGCAAAGTCACATGACCCGCAGCGGATAGTGAAATAAAAACAAGATATTCCAAATAGAAGACACAACGGAGACAGAAAACGCTTTGCAAGTAAATAGTAAGTAGTCCATAATTAGTTATTGTAATAATTAAAAGTTACCGCACTTTGCGTTTCCTGTATTTTCCAATTTCATACATAAAATGTGTTAAATCTTCGACTGAGTGAATCTAGCTGAAGGTTCTCAGGCAGTGAGTAGTAACTCAGACCAGCCACTCTCCTGATGAGTCAGGTAAAGACTAGTAAATACCACATTTACCTCTGAAGCGAGACAAATAGCAGCTATCAAGCTAGCCACACAGCGGAGAAAGAGCTGAAATGTGATCTAGTCCTTCTAATCCATCACCATGACTAGCGCTGAAGCTATAATACACAGGTTCTTACCCAAGAACAGCTCCAGAGCCTCCAGAGCCTGAAGGTCCGTCACCACCTCAGAGATCACTGAAGGTCTTTTGCTGTACTCGAAGGCCTGTTGACACGCCCTTTTGGCGCCTAAACACGTCGCTTCACTGAGAAAGAAAGAAAAATTGCATTGGAATCACATGAGATCACAGCTCATCACAATTCTGTGAGTTGAACACTATTTTGATGACCCTGAGGTCATGGGTTCAAATCCCAGGAAAAGCTAATTTTTGTGTTCCATGAAAAGTCACACTTTATTTTCTAAGAACAAGAATAGACTTTCCAATTTCACGTGAAAGTTCTCTAGTTCTGGCCATTTTGAGCGTTTGATTGACCCACAAACGTGATGCTCCAGATTCTCAAGCTGCTCAGAAGTCAGTTTTACAGCTTCTTTAACCAGATAAACAGTTTCCAGCAGCGCTAACATGATCAAACAAGGCTTTTACAATCATCCATTATCCTTCTGACACAACTAACACATTATTATAATAACCCTAAAGTGACAGTTGCTAGATATGGGCCTCTATACACTTATGGAAATATTGCACCATAAACCAGACATTTACAGCAGTTATTTACCACATTAGCAATGTATAGTGTGTGTTTCTGATTAGTTTAAAGTTATTTTCATTGACAAAAACAGTGCTTTCAAAAATAAGGACATTTCAAAGTCGCCCCAAACCTTTGAACGGTAGTGTAAGTCAAAACTAGCTAAACACAACTAGTGTTTTCTTAATAACAATAACAATAATTTCTTAATAAATTATGATTCAATTCTTTTTTAATTGAATTGAATGACTTTGTTTATCCCACTAAGAATAGTTTAGGGAAATTTAGTGACGGCACAACAAGAAAAACAGTGATGACACTAAAAATACAAATGTAATTTTAGAAATAAAATTAAGTAAAATAAAAAATTAAATTAAACTAAAATTAAACTAAGTAAAAATATAGAAATACTGTAATAGTAAAAAAAAAATTGTGCAAGGGACATAAAAAAAAACGGGGCAAAAAACCAGCTAAAAAGTGGCAGGTAGGTATCAGGTACCTTCTGATCTCAGGCAGCGTCACCAGTTCTCCAGCTTTAATGGCAGTGTTGAAGCAGTCGGCTCCCACGGTCTCCATACACAGGATGGGCACGTCGCCCCAGCCCACCTCGTCCAGGCCCTGAATCACCCCACAAAACAGCCCCCCGCCCCCCACGGACAGCACCACGGCTCCGGGTTTGGAGGGCAGCGAGGCTTTCAGCTCATGGACAATGCTGGTGTGGCCTTTCCTGGGACACGGATCACACTTGTCCCAATTAGAAGACGGTTTGAGCTTGATTCTGGTTCTTCTCACTCTCTCTCTCACCAGACTAAAGGATGGTCGAACGGAGGGATCACAGTGAGGCCCTCCACCTCGGCCAATCGGAGAGCTTCGGCGTTCGCATCATCCCAAGCCTAAGAAAGATCTGCTCATCACTCAGACTGTTGATGGTAGACGTGTGCCACTCAGAGGTGTAAGGTACTTGAGTAAATGTACTGTACTTAAGTATGTTTTGCGCTACTTTGTACTTGTACTTCAGTAGAATCACATCAAATTCAGCTCGGAATTGTATTTAATTTTTTCCACATTTGATTGAGACGGACTTTTTGTTCTTTATCCATTTTGTTTTAACAGTTTTGAAACATGGACATGTTCAATTTCATTTCTGTATTAGAAAATAAATCCTCATGAATAGAGAATCCTCATGAAAAGAGTTTTTTTTTTCACTTTTCTTCTCTTTTCTTCTGTTTTATTTTAGCCTAAATTCAGTATGAGTAAAATACTCTAGTTGTTTTAAAATTTGACACTTTGCTACTTTGACTCAAGTCTTTTTTTATAGTGGTGACTTTTTACTTGTATTGGAGTAACGTATACAGCACGTATCTGTACTTTTACTCAAGTATGGTTGTCTGGTACTCTTATGTGTGTGATCTTGCCTTGCCACCGGCCACTTTGACAGTGGCTCCCTGGTCCTTGAGCTTGTCGGCCACCAGCTGAGGAGTGGCGGAGGTCAGGACAATAGTTGCGGGAAGGTTTAGTTTTCTAGCCGCATATGCTGTGGCCATGCCAGCATTACCACCTAGTACAGAAAAAGCACAAGAAAATATCTTGAATAAATAATAATAATTAATGAGCTGTTCATTTCACTCACCAGAAGAGCAAATCACACCGTTAGATGTGTTCGAGCTAGCAACCTAATAGGAAAAACAACATCAATATCCGTAAGTTAATGATTTGACGTTTTCATTACTGAACGCTAGAGGGCAGCACAAACGCAGCAAATTCCTATTGAGCAATACTACTGAACATTGAAAGAAACAAGAGAATAATAGATAAAAGAACGAATAAAAAGATAAGACATCAGAAATTGTGGTAATGCATATCGCTGGAAGAATATGTTACTTTAGTTCTTTTAAAAAAATGCGTATTCAAAATATTGATAATATTTAAACATTTGTGAAATATATGTTAATACAGTCTGCCTTTTTCCCACACAAGTTTTGGTTTGCACGTTAAGCAAATTTTCCTCACGTTTTGACACAAGTATCCTATTCCACGGATCTTGAAGGAGCCGGTGGGCTGCAGATTCTCCATTTTCAAATACACGGCGGTCTTCATCCGCTTGGACATTCCCGCGCTTTCGAGAAGCGGCGTGACCACGTGAAACCCGTTTTGCGTTGACATCACGAACAAAAGTCTAAAATTCAAAAGTTGTTAAATAACGTATCGCATCCCAGTTACGTTTGAATAAAAACTGAAAATAATGTGAAATCAATATGGACTTTTATTAAAGATCATTTGAATCATTTCCCGCCTTTTTAGGCCCACTAAATTTCGAGGGGATCAGGTAAAATTTAAACAAGACAAAATATTCTCACCTTCTTCTTCCTGGTGAGTGTTTTCAACATAAATGAAGCTGAACGTCTCAAAGTTTAAAGTTCGTTAACTGGTAATAAAACAACCAGCACTAATGAGCAACTAACTAAATGATAATCCATGAATCCTTGCGAAACTACAATGTGGGTTAAACAGAAAGTTAATCATTCATGAGCCAGTCAAGCTGAAAACGATTCGAAACACTAAATAATCCAAAAAAAAAAACTGTGGTTGAATGTTCAAAATCCAGCCAACACACGTTTCTTTGTCTCAATGTTGATTTTATTGTTCATATATACATACATGTCTCATAAACGGTTTTCATATGGCAACTGAAACAGGCAGTTAGTTTGATTAGCTGTATTA
This sequence comes from Paedocypris sp. Pulau Singkep, assembly GCA_017309775.1. Lineage (NCBI taxonomy): Eukaryota > Metazoa > Chordata > Actinopteri > Cypriniformes > Paedocypris > Paedocypris sp. Pulau Singkep. The sequence goes on along the minus strand of MU204318.1, from coordinate 5,653,876 downwards.
GCCTATATCGGGCTTTGTATAAACTTTTTATTCACCATTTTTAATAAATAAACTAATAAGGATGTAGCATAAAAATAAGCTTAGAGCATAGAGCGTCATGTGACCTGCATAGCATGTGTGATATGTTCTCAGAATCCTCCGGATGTTGGGTCTCAAGGGCAAATCTACATTTTAAACACTCGTGAAAAGTCCTCAAAACTGACTACCGAGCTTCACAGCTCAGCACAACCTCCAAAGTACAAAAATATAAATGTTTATCATTCAGCAGACCTCATCTTTTATCCATCAGCAGCTCGAACAGTCCCAAATCCTTTTTAACACTTTCAGGCACTTTCCTTCCTTTTCCCCGAGTCAGCAACTTCTTATCAGCAAGAAGTGAGACATCAGATCTTTCCAGTTTCCTCTGCACCTGGTAACGGCCTCAGAGAGTGAAACACGTACTACATGCTCCATCACCATCTCATCACGTCCACATCCTGGTCCGACGCTCACAAACCCTTCTAAAATGTCCACTCATACGGTTACAGAGGATAGAGAGGTTGTTTCTCGGCAGAGGTATGGGTAAGAGAAGATTGCGTAGACAACATAACATCTAGGATGCACATACTAGTCACTGAACGGTGTGGGTCTTCAGAAGACATGGTTCGGTCTGTTGACTGCTTCCATGGGTCCTGAATCTTCATGCCATGCTGTGGACTCCAACGTTTTCTGAAGAAAATGGCAAGGCAAAGATCCATCGCATGCCATGTCCTTGAAGATCCACAGTGCTTTTTCCGGGCACCTATGCCAAGGAACGTTGCCTGGGTTTGATCCTTGGGTATAACTACAATGAAAGAGAGCAGAGTAAGAATTATAGACTTGGACCAATCAGTTTTATTGGAGTAGACACCTGCTTAAGTACGCAACTACAACTAGCGTGTAAAGGCTTCCATGACGTCATCACAACGTTAAGCAAAAGTCTGCGTCTAGTCAGCAAGGCAGAACAACTTGTGAAAGATTTGTGAGAGTCATGAAGCTTTCCGAGAACAATCTGTTTACTGGGATTGCTAGGGTTATGATTTTGGATTGACATTTAAGTTCATTTCATGATCCAATCATCCAAATGGGACTGTTCTCACTCTTCTGTTTCACTGTCTTTTTCCTCCTGTCTTTGATGTAGAGTGTGATCTGATAAGACCAATTGTAAAACCAGCGTTTCAGACCTCGTGCTGATTTGAAAAGACACTCTCTTCAATAATCTGATTGGTCAAGTGAAGAGCCTGGGTTCCTTCTTTGGTTTGAAACATGAATCTCTTTGTTTTGTGAATCACCATAAATAAAGTTACAGGTCAGTCTTTATAGCAGAGTGCAGAAGAGAAAAGCAGAGTAGAACAGAGACGAGCAGAGTGTGAGTGTGAAGTGTGAGGTAGTGAGGAGTGAGTTGGTCAGGAAGCTGAGAAGAAGCACGCTGAAAAGATTGACCGCCACTCTTGTTTAGAACCTCGTGTCTATTTCTTTAAGTTAGAAATCCTGAATTCACTGGGAAGAACTGAGGCTAAGAGTCGTCTAGACCTTACAGGGATTCGATAGGGTTTGAGTAGTTTCAAAAAGCAAGACCGGTGAACTTAAGTAGAAGACTACTGACTGCAGTTTCTACAGCAGGAGTCTGAAATATAATATAATAATAATAATAATGAGTATTTGTAAGGCACTTTTCACAGTTTTAACTGTCTGAAATGGTCTTACCCCCAACATATTGCGGGGGACATAGCCTTCCTTATCACCGAGCCTGGCCCACCACCATTCCGTCTCACTGTCATCTCTGCGACTCATCACGGTGAGAGCGTCTCCCTCATGGAAGGACATCTCATCTGCACCTTGAGCCTCGTAGTCCCACAGAGCAAAGACGGTTCCCTTGTTCATCACCCCAAGCTTCTCCTGCACACCTGGAAAAGATGTCTGGAAGTATTAGGCCACAAAATCCAATCGAGAAATCAGGGGTGTAAGGTACTTGAGTAAATGTACTTGGTTACTTTACTTAAGTATGTTTTTGGCTACTTCGTACTTGCACTGGGTATAAAAAATATAAGCAACTTTTACTCTCTACTCCACTGCATTTCTGATTGAGTAGCTGTACTTTTCACTCCACTACATTTGAACAAACACTTAGCGTTACTCGTTACATTGTAATTGTGCACGACGAGCCGGAATCAATTTATACCGCGGTTAATTTCTAGGGCGGACGAGGCGAATATCGCCATCTTTAGGCTGATGAAGGTATTAGACGCTATTTGTGAATTAGAAACCACAAGAACGGGAATTAGGGGCTTAAAAATGTGTTTTACAAATGTTATTATATAATATATAACTTTATATAATACATATAATATATAATTTACTAATCAGATTAATCATTTTACTTTATATCCACTTCAAATTTAAGTGATTGAGACTGACTTTTTGTTCTTTTTATGTACTTTGTTCTACCAGTTTTCAAACATTGAGGTTAAATTCTGTTTCTGTATTAGAAAACAAGAGTTTGTTTTCACATTTCTTTTTTTTTTTGGGGCCTATATTGAGCACGAATAAAAATACTTCTTAATACTTAAGTTCTTTTCAAATTGGCTACTTTGACTCAAGTCTTTTTGAAATTGGTGACTTGTTACTTGTATTGGAGTAATTTTTACAGTAAGTATCTGTACTTTTACTCAAGTATGGCTGTCCGGTACTCATTACACCCCTGCGAGAAATGAGCAGTTGGTTCCAGTCCACAGTGTTACCGTATAAAAACTGGGAGCACTGGACGTAACCCTCCTCCATCTCCTCACACTTGTCCGCTGCGGTTTCCACGTCGCTGATAGTTGTGGCAAAAATCGCAGCACCAGACTCCACAAGAAGCTTGCAAAGGTGAACGTTATTGCACGAGGCTGCACAGTGCAGGGGTGTCCTGAACACACGGAAGACCTCATCGGTTCCAGTTTCAACAATTGCATAGAAGATCCAACAGGTGGACATTCATTACCATCCATCACTGTCTGCTGCATTAACATTGACCCCAAAGTCCAGAAGAAACTTCACAATCTGATGGTGACCAGCGCAAACCGCGTTATGAAGAGGGGTGATTCCCTCGTCGTTGGGCGTGCTGGGATTCATCACCTGAAGAGTGGGAAGTCACTGAAGAGTGAGGTCTAGTTTGATCAATAGAAGATGTTCATGAGAACCACAATAGAAGCAGTGTACCTCGTAGATGATCCTTTGCACCAAGTCGAACTCCCCTTCCAAAGAAGCGTCTAGGAGAAGTGCAAGGGGATTGAATTTGACCCTCAAGCCATGACCCGTCCTTTCAGACCCTGGCTTCTTCAAGTTGGTGCGCTTGACCTGTCATGAGAACATATTCTGGATCGATTACAAGCGTCATGACTGACTTGTTAGGAGACACTTGGTTTGTGAATCACAAAGTCAAGATTTGCCCCCAAATTATGAAAGGTTGTCTGACTTTACAAGTTGTTAATAGACATAAACTTACCGTGGAAGCAGAAGGCCAAGTGTCGGACAGTACCAGGTTCTCCTGCTCCGTCGGACATTGGGTATCTGATACTGGACTAGGCGTTTTGTCACTTGTGTGGTTGTTGTTATGATTGTCCTCGTTGGTGTCTTCAAGAGAAGGATCAGCAGAGTGAACCTTCTCAGCTTCATCGAGACTGGTGAGCTGACTTTCATTGGAATCAGCAGCAGGAGACGAAGAAGAAGAGGTAGGAGGATTTGCCACCGATGCTTTTGCTGAAGGCCCAGCTAACACGCTAGACTCGGTCAGGTTCCCATTGGCAGTGTCTACTTCCCCCAGGACAGTCGCCATGTAGTTCAAGGGACTGTCAGGCTGGTAGAAGGGTGTAGGACCCACACCACTCTCGATCCCTCCTGCAAGGGTGTTGAAGCGCTGATAGAGAAGTTTCTGGATGTTTGGCCCACTGGGTCCTTCTGGTTCTGTGATGGAACTTCGCTTTTTCAGTGGCCTGGGTGCATTGGCAAATTTCCTTCTTAGCACGTCCAAGTCCATGTCGCTTTGGTAACGAAGTGGAGAGTGGGCCACCGGGGTCAGTTTGGTTGGACTAAGAGGACGAGGGATGTTTTCGACACAGGGAGCGGGTGGACAAGTGTTCTCTTGGTCAACCAAATCTCTGTCTGCCTCTTCTCTCGAGGTCTGCTGTACAAGGGGAACCGGAGATGGAGACGTGGATCCTGGGAGAACTGGTTTCCCGTACACTTGAAAACAACAAGTTCCATATTTAGAGAATAACACATAGGAGGTGTGCACATCAAGAAGGACAACTGCAAACGCTCTACCTGCTTTCACAGCAGCTCTGCTCCCGCTGGAGTAGCTTTTGGTGGTCGGCTGCTGTAGATACATGTTGTAGATGGAGCTGGAGTTCATAGTGGCAGGACCTTTCCTCGGCGACTGAGGCCTCGATCCTCTGTCTGGAATGAAGGGACGCACTGCGACAGCTAGTGGAGGGTCGGTCCTCTCACCTTGACCAAAAGGTCCTGACTGAGGTGTGGGACTAGGCGGCACTGTTATCCGCTGTTGGATCTGCTGTGAGGAGGAACCAGAAGCAGATGGTTCTCTCTGCCAACCCAGTGTTCCTGGTGCAGAGCGGGGCAAAGAGCTGGTGGCACAGACTGTAGAGTGATGGCCTGCACTGGGATAGGTGCCGTAGATTGGCTGTGCCTGTTTCGATAATGCCGTCACGGTCCCTAACAATTTCGGTGCGTCCTGGTAAAGGCAAAGAACATGGGTTAGTCCGAGTGTGGACTCCACAACACCTTCAAGAAAAATGATCTCACCTTGTCTGAGGTGCCCATCTTGTTCGTTTGATCTTGACTCGTGTCCTTCCAGTCTGGAGGTTTCAGAGGAACTCTATTGTTGCTGAAGCAGGGCCAGATTGCATCGTTAGCTGCAGGCGCATAGAAGTATGTCAAAGGCGGGGAAGAAACCAGACGTAGATACTCTTTCTCCCGTCAGTCTTATTGTGGCACAGACTGGCCTTCCCATCGGGTCATTAAAGGAGATGATTCTCAAATGGGACTATGTTCACTTTTCTGACCTCTGTGACATCAGGACAATTCTAATCGCGGAGCGAGGTATATTTCCGTCCTCTGTTCAGATCTGCCTCGCTTTGTGTTAAATGGATTACTAAGCCTATGTGTCCAAGTCCACTGCTCTGCTTCTCAAAGCCGAGGCGAGTGACGCATGTTTATCCCTCTCAACTCACAGACACTCTTTCAGGCTAACTGGCAGCAGACTGCTAAGTCTCACAAAGGAGAACAACAATGAAGCCATTGGTTATATGTTAGCCAATAGTATTTTCTCCAAATATGTCAAATACCACAAGCGATTTACTATATAACACAATAGTTAGCTTTGTCTTTGCAATTCTTTCCAAATTTGAATTGCTACATTATTCAACCACTAAGTTAGTAAAGAACAACTATTTTGAACAGCAATTTAGTATCTTGTGGTTTAGTGTATGTTTTCATTCATGGATGGATGGATGGATGGATAGCTAGATATTTATATTCTCTTAACCAATATGTTTACATGATACATGGATGGATGGATAGATAGATAGATAGATGTATGGATAGATATTTATATTCTCTTAACCAATATATTTACATGACAGATAGATTGATTGATAGACACATAGATGGATGGATGTATGGATAGATAGATAGATAGATGTATGGATAGATATTTATATTCTCTTAACCAATATATTTACATGATAGATAGATTGATTGATGGACACGTGGATGGATGGATAGATAGATAGATATATAAATATGTATATTCTCTTAACCAATCCCTCTATTTTTTTTTATGCATGCAGCCTTTCATTTCTCAAGCCATGCCTGTGAAACTCACTGTAGGTACAGTCAGAATCTGTGGAAGCCTCAGAAACCTCCCTAGGGTTTGAGGTGGGCACCAGAGGGTCCACTATGATGTCTAAGTCTGAGACCTTCCACGGGCCGGCCGGCGTCCTCACCCTGTCTTCATCTGTCCCGCCGACCCACGATAATGACACGCAAGCATGACAAACAAAGAAAGGAGGAGTGGAGAAGAAGTGACAGAAAATGAAAAAGAATGTTAGCAAAAAAAAAAGGGTGATCAAATCAAATGTGCATTTAGTATGATGTTAATGAGAATATACAGTTGATTCCGGTTAAGTGGACCACCTGCTTATATAGACCAAATCCAAACAATTTTTTTTCACATAAGCCTAATATTTTGTATTATTTGGACCGGAATTCTGCTAAAATGGGACAAATCTGACAGACAACTTGGAAAAAATAGAAGCTATAAGTCACTTGTCTACTGTACCATTGTAAACTCAGTTTCATCAGAACAACAGTTTCCGGCTCTGGCAGGATCAGATCAGACTGATCTGGAGTCAGTGCAGTTACTATGTTCGTTTATTTAATGATCTTGAGGGTAAATTCATTATTGTTATTACTCACAGTCAACACTAAATTAACAAATCATTCGCTGACGTAACACGTTACTCTCGAGTCATTTTTAAGATTCCTTTATTATATTAGACAACTGATCAAGTCTGTCAACAAAAGGTGTCTGGATTAGATAATTAAACACTAAAATGCTGAGCATCATATAGGAGAATTTGTACATTCATGAACAAAGTGACCACGTTTGATCCGAAGTGTCCAGTTACCGTAATCGACTGTATGCTTTTCTTTAGAAGCTCTTATGAAGAAAAGTGACAATATGATCCTTCATCCTGTCTTGGGGTTAGCATTACACGACATCAAGAATGATAAAACATTTGTGGGAGATGTGCCAAGTGCCAAAATCTTGATCCAAGACGGAGTGAACTTGCCAAGAAAGATTCACTTTATGTATTTTTGAGCATCGCCCCCACAGGAACATCAATAAAGTGCCACTATTCCAGCCACGAACCTCTACACACAAACCGATCTACAAAGCATCTATTATGGATCTAAATCTTGGAGTTCCAAGTCTGTGACACAGTCCTTCCATTAACTTGTTGTATTTTACTTCCATGCCTAGTGTAAGTCCAACGTGGGCTGATAAATGGGTAAGCTGACCTGACTTAGAGCGGGCATGGCTGGCAGGAGCGGGCGCGGAGAGTAACTGTGGCTTCAGGGGATCAGGAGGTAGAGCGCTGTCTCCGCCCAGGCGTCTGGGCACCGGGACCAGGATGTAGGGGCAGACTGCCGCCACACGCCCGCTGCTGCCCGCTGTGAGCTGAGGAGAGGGAGGCAGGTTCATTTGACCCAGCTGTCGAAAGAAAGTCCACGTTTAAGTGTCTGTAGACGCACAAAAACGCAACGGCTTCTTGCCTCTGCTTTTTTCTTGTGCAGACGCTCCCGCAGGTCTCCGATTCGCTTGTCCATCATGGACACCTCCATGTTCCGCTTGTTGAGCATGTCCTTCTGCTGTTGCAGCTTGCTGCTCTGTTCTTGATTCAGCTTGTTCCGAATCTAAGTGTAAAAAAGGAACATGGAACAAAAATACAGGACAGAATTGCCGTATATTTCAGATTAGAAGCTGCACTAGACATTAAAAAACTGTCAATTTCCTAATCTTTATCCATACCAGGCGTGCATTTTTTTTTAGGATTAGCAGGTGCCGAGTCAATATTTTTAACTATAAAAGCTTTTTTAAGTTTAATAAGGGATTTTAAGTGTGCCTTATGTTCTGAAAAATACAGTAATGATTTTCATTTCATTATTTTCCCCATCAGATGTTTCACATTTAAGCACTAATATTGTCCGAGTGTGAAAACACACTTGAATATTTTTTGGAAATGTTTTTTTTTTTGCAAATCCTCCTGCACAGTCTGTACTAAAGGTGCAAAGAGTGGTCCTGTACTAGGTGTAAAGGTGGTCCTGAAAACCACACTTGAGTAAAAGTACTTACTGTAAAAATTACTCCACTACAAGTTACAATTCACCAGTTCCAAGATCATTTGAGCAAAGGTTGTAAAGTATCCCATATTAAAATAACCTTTGACTCATATAAAGTATTTTACTCGTACTGAGTTTAGGCTCAAATACACGAAAAAAAGTGAACTCTTTATTCATGAGGCTTTATTTCCTTGTTAAAGAAATTCAAATTCAATAACTCAATGTTTCAAAATGGCAGAAAAAAATATATGACAAAAGAACAAAAAGTCGGTCTCAGTCAAACAAAAAAAAGCACAACATTGATGTGATTCAGCTAATAAACAGCATCCAGTACCTTCAACATCCTGCAGATGGCGATTTCACCTCATCCGCTCAAAAAATTCACCGTTTTAGAAAAGATGCCGACTTGTCAATGTCACACTTTGAATCACAACGTAACGAGTAGCGGTAAGTGTCTCTTCAAATGTAGTAGAGTAAAAAGTACAGACACTCCATCAGAAATGTAGTCAAGTAGAGAGTAGAAGTTGTTTGTATGTTCAGTACAAGTAGCCAAACATACTTAAGTAAACTAACATTGAATTTACTCAAGTACCAAAAGCAGCAGCACAATCAAAGTCTTTCTCACGATCACAAACCCCTAATGGGTCACAAGTGGGTACCTGGAGTTCCTGGTAGAGTTTGCGGAGCTCCAGCGCGGCATTGCCCGTCACCTGCGGGCCGTGGAGACGACCCCTCCTCAGATCGTCCAGCTGCTGTGTGAGCTGGTCCACCTTCACCATGGCTGACTGCAGCTCGGCCTGCTTCTCCTGGAACAGGCTGCTGACGTGCTCGATTTCTGCAGCTGAAACGCGCACCATCACCATTTAAAGAATCTGAGTGGCTGCACAGTCGACATATGTTCGCATCTGTGGATTCTTCCACTGGGTGTGTGTGTGTAAACGCTAGGGTGGGATGAAAACCTCGACCAGATGTCCGTTCTACAATTTCAACACATCACATGGAGGAGGATTGTGTTGTGTGTTTGTGTATGTCCCGTGAATGTCATGAGGGCTGAATTAATCTCCCCAGGCTTCGGCCGCCAGCGAGAACTCTGGGTTTCAAAGTTCACAAATGCTCCTACTGACTAATCCAATGCCAGGAACACCGAGGGAGTGGACGGTGAAGAAAGCCATGAAATACTACTGTGAAAAAGAGCCATTGATTTGTTTAGTGGGACATTATTTGCACGAAACAGCAGCATCGGAACCGCAAAACTAGCGAGTAAAGCGATTATTCTGGAGCAAAGTGGAGCTTGTTCGAGCAGACAATGCTGCTCACCCGGCTTTATACAAGCTTTCTTTATCTAAAGTCTTAGATGTACCGTGTTTTTTGGACTACAAGGCGTGCCATTACAAAAAATATCTGTTCAGAGATTGATTGAACATCTTTGTCTGCATTTATTTATTTTACGGCAATATTTTACTTAGCACCAATGGCTGTATTAATGGTGATATGGTTGTTGTTTACGTTTTTAAACTTCAGAAAAATTCAAAACCAAAAAACTTTAAATCAAAAGGTTAGGGACAATGAATAGTAATAGACACACTATATAAATCGAACGTCTAAAAATTAGATCTTTCTATCTAGACAGTCTTTCATCTTGATTTCTGCTAAAACACTTTGTGGTAAAACATTCCTAAAAATGTCTTTTAAAACATCTTCTGATTAAAAACATTTTATTTTATTATATTTTACTATTTTCTGAATAATGTAGTATAATAATTCCCAGTCTAATTAAAATATGCTTTATAGACAACACATTTCCACAGAAAAAAATCCGGCAAAGTGGTTTATCTTCACCCATTAATAAATATAAATGTGTGATTCTGGATTCTTTGTCAATATCTATTCACTTCATAGGCAAAACATTCGATTGGGTTATAATTGCACGCAGTGAATTATATTTTTATTTTTGGGGAATTTTTGTGGATTTTAAGTGCGCCTATGGACTGAGGATTACGGTATTTTAAAGAGCTGTCAGAGATATACATACACAAGTTTCCGTTGATGAGTTTGCTGTAGTCCACCTGACCTCTCATGGCTCGAACCTTCTTCAGTTTGGCTTCTTGACTGTCCACCCTTTCCCTCAGACGCTGGAGCTTCTCGCTCTCGGACACGGACTGGCCCGTGTGAGGGTCCGGGTGCTTCAGATAGCGCAAACGCTGCTCCTAAACGCCAAAAAAAAACCATCAGTCACATTCACTTCTACGATGGTTGGAAAACTATCAGAACTTTACAACATACACACACACAAACAAGATCATTTCAGTATGACAGAAGATTTTTCATACAACTACATCGTTGTCGGTGATTTCTGTAAATCTGTAATTTCGGAATCAATGCAAAATCAATAAAATGCTGCAGTTTTAATGTGCAAAATGTGTCTAAATAAAAATATATTGGATGAAAAGCATTTTAAAATTTTGAATTTTATAGTGAAAACATAAAAGTTCTGCACGTGTATCGCAAATTAATTTTAGATCAATATGCTGTGATCTGAATTGCGAATACATTTTTTGTTTATGCAGATATTTTGTATAATAATAACAGGTTCACTGAAAATAAATGCAAGATGAACAATATGAACGTAAAGATGCATTTCTGCAGCTGAAATACAGGCACATTTAAAAATTGTATTTTAAAATCTTTATATTTATTTATAAGTTAATAAGATCCTTATTGTGTGCTGGAATTATGCTCTTTGTGCTAAAGCAATAGACTTTAAAATACAAAGACAATTTTTTGTCATTTAGGCCAGATTAAGAGCATCAAACATTTAGTACATGTGATTTAAAACCTATTAAAAATTGCAAAATGCATCATTTTTTAAAATTAATTAATTAACCGATGACCTGACTTTAAAACAAAAAGGTTTTTTTTTTGTTTTTTTTTTTTTCAGAAAAAAATCAGCAAAATCCTGGAGGTAGTAAATATGCGATCGCCGTTATTAGAAAAGAACACAGCCAGAAAGCCAAGGCCTGATGAATGGGCCTGAAATAGAAAGAGGAATACACCAGCAGTCGTGCTGACCTGCACTTTCTCCACCGCATTAGAATGAACAAACACAAAGAGCGACCAAAGCGTCCCAGCGTGTTGACTCGACACAATCGGAATGAATCGGCGAAATGAAAGGACCCACCAAGAGAAAATATTTCAGCTACAATCGGATAAACAACGCTCCCTATTACCTTCTCAGCAGGTCGGAAGAAGTGAAGGATGAAAAAACGTGTCAATCAATCTTCCAATCGCCTGGATAACATTTTTACCGTTAAGTTTGTGAGCAGATGAGTCTTGGCATTACGTCTTTACCCAACCCAAACTCCTCGACTAGTTCTCCTCAAAAAGTCCTGACAGATCAAGTGTAAGCGGTGGTCTTAACTCCCACCCTCATCCTGACAGCTGCAGCCTGGCGCTGATGTCACTTCCTGTGACGATGGAGTTTCTTTTCCTGTTTAAGGAAGCACAGCAGCATCTAGGACGATCCCACCATGACGAGAACCAAGGAGCGAATGAAATGAGGTGGACTGAAAGTTGCTCGTTTAATTTGCAATTTGCTTAAAAGGCCTGGAAGTTCCAGTCCTGGCAGCCAGTGACGGTCTGGCTTAATTAATCAGATATGACAGTTCAAGCACTCCAGATGATAAGACCATGTGCTCCTGAGCAGCATGTGTAGGTCCATGATGGTCCTTGTTAGCATGCGTACGGTCAACTGGAGGGTCGTAAATTGCTTTCGCCGTCCAAATCGAACAACTCAAAACATTTTCCAGATCCATGAGAAAGCCTGAGGAGAAACATCTAAAGAATCCAGGTCTTTACCTTGGCAATCAGCATCTGCTGCTGGGCTTCGATCTGCTGCTGCTGACGCATGGCCATTTCCTGCAGCTCCGACAGAGATAACTCCACACGTGGACTTCCCATCTACACATGAAGCAGACCATTAGATTTACACGCGGTTTAGCGGGACACGACCGTTTCGTCCCCATTAACCGGCTGTCCCAATAAAGCAGACGTGCCTGAGACATACTAAACATAGTATGGAAAAGTCATCGTGGCCTTTATTGTTAAAAACACACGTCGTGATGATTCAAACCGAACATGGGAGGATTTTCAGGAATCTTGTTTTTTTTTTTTCTCTCGGGTGTCAAGGTCAAATAAAGTATTAATAAAAGAGGTAGCAAACATGTATATACTGTACTCTTCTATACTGTACTATTTCCAAGTATATACTGTACTTTTCGTACCACTAGCCCTCAATGTAAGAGCAGCAAGAACGTAAGAATGCACACATGACAATAAATGTGCAATAATGTGCAACAACGTTATTTATGTTTCTTTCATTTCATGTCATTGTTTTTCTTTTATTTATATATTTATGCTAATATTTGCAAAAAGAGGGGAAAAGGCGGAGTCAGACCAAACTCAATTCCTTGTTGTCATTCGCAACTTGGCCAATAGTTTCTGATTCTGATTCTAAGCGCTTTTACTTGACTTCTGCGTAAATTCACACACAACTCAGAGAATATGTCAAACGATATCGCAATGCACGTGTTTTTACAGTTTATGCAACTAAGAACTGCTGTTTGAACATTTATGAAAATTGAATGCACAATTCTACTAAATGAACACGATACTATAGCATTTTACTGTTTAACCCTGATTTGCTACAACCTTGAAAGAAAGTTTAAAGCATGTTTTTCAATTACACATGATAGTTTTATTTTATTTTTTTTAAAACTAAGAAAGACAAAAAACAGTTTTATTCGTTATAAAAATGTCATATTATTTTAAATGTATCACCTCAGCTACAAAGTGCAGTAGAGCTAAGAATTTTAATCACAACACACTACAATCAAGCAACCCACCAGACAACCCTTCTCTTGGAAATTTTACAGTTCTAAAAATTTAGTAGTGAAAAATGTTGTCCCATTTAAGCAGAATTGGGGTCCAACTATGAGGTAAAAAATAAGCTTCAGTGATGGATTTGGTTTAGGATTATCTAAAAGTCAAGCATTTCTATACAGTGAATGAGCGGGCATTGGTTTGTACTGAGTGGAAACAGCATGTTGTGTTTTCTGTTAGCTTAGCACTGTCTCTTAACCACTGGATCAATATCAGATTCAACAAGATTAAGAGCCACTGGCTTATCTTATAAGAACAATAAATGATTATACATGTTTCAGAGTGCAAAAATGAAATATAATAATCACACAATCCACTAACTTATCTTTTAAACGGCTGTATTCATTTCTGATTCACAGGGAGCTTGTTTGCATCTAATAGTTAGAGAGTTTGAATGGTCAACGGTGTGAATCTTGGTTCCCACAACTATGGTTCTGACCTGAACACTCACTTTCCTTTCCTTTCACATTCTCAATCTCATGAGTGATTTAGCCACAGATTTGGATTGAATTTTCAGAAGGCCGCTAATACAAATAAAAACAATGTTTTATTTCCTGGGGGAGTTTATAAGACCTAAAACGATCTCCACGAGTAAAAGAGAAGGTGATTTTGAGATCATTCCGACTGGGACTAACCACAGCGCTCCTTATAAACGCGACTCTAGCAGGACATTAACAAGATGATAAAACTTTAAATATTTACACCGCACTGCTTTGTAACACTTGTAAAACCGACCGGACCGAGTTTAAAACGCAGGATAGCCGCATCACAAATCTGAGAACCGTGAGGAAATGCCTGGAGAGCACGTAGAGGAAATTATCGCACGTCCTGCGATTGTGCGCAATGGCTTTTACTCAAGCCTAGTTACATAAATGCCTTCATTCAGACTGAAAAGACGCTTCTCCTTCGCCGTCGGGCCTTCCGGACACTTCCGAGCAGGAGGAAAGGAAAGTGGCCAATCACGTCTCTTCACTTCTTGGCCTGATAAGGTGATGACATGGCTGGAGATAAAGCAAGTGTTTGCTTTGTGAAGCTCTGTCCAGTCTGGAGGTAACTACTTCCAGTCCACTAATCTGAGCGGACAGGCGCTTTCTAAGAATGCTGATGCTTCCATGTGTCCAGTAGCTGGTCTGGAGTTGCCACATTGAAGCTGAACTGGTATTTAATTTGCGTAAATCACTGTTCGGCTACGTGGACCTGCTCCTGATGTCAATGCTATAACTTGATTTAATTATTAACATCCAATTATTGCATATTAAATGTTCAACACACTCTGCAGATGTCAGATTTTATCTTGTTTATATGAGGTCAAGTCTTTAGCTGGAGAAAATGAAATCAATGAAATTGATGCTTTTGCATGTTTCTTTTTTAATCGTATTACACATTTACTTTCACTTTTTTAGTTTTTTATACTAAAAATATAGTATGTTTTAATACTATATAATTATTCAAGTACTTATTAGTATACACAAAAATCATTTTTTTGTTGATGAAGTATTATGCAAAATAATTTCATCAGCATCAAATGACTGTTTCTGAAACTACTGACTCTTAATTTTGTTTGTTTTAAAAGTTAAGTGTGTGCTAACTTTAAGTAACCTTAACGTTACGTTACCTAACTTTAAGTATACGTTAAATGAGCGTAAGTACTACCTAAAACATTTTGTTCATAAATATATACACATTTAAGTACAGTACGTATTAGCTAAAAATGTTTAGTTTCTATATGAATCGGTATATGTGAGTAGTAACTTTAGTTTGTGAAACTCTGATAAAAGAAATGGCCATAACTGCTAAAAAAACAAAAGTGTGCATCAGAAGCCAGACATACTGCAGACAAACAGTCTGGCTTAAGACATGATTTACGTCATTTACATCAAAATACTTCAGTGTGTTTGTTTGTGTTCTTGTGATACACTGCAACAAATTGTTACATAACGTTGCATGTTTCTAGAGATTTGATTGATCTCAAGCTGGAGTTGGTTCAGGTGTTGGTGAGCACCTGGTGGTCCAGGTGGGACGGACCCTTGTCAGACTGCGATTTATCACAAACTATTAAACCCGACCTGGTATAACTGTGGGTCCTGGACGGACCGGGCTGTGTGAGGAAGGTTCTAAAAAACAGGATGCTGACAGATGCAGCAAGTGAAGCATTTAATAGAACTGTTTTAGCACGGTGGACCTCGGCTGCCCCTGTATATGACAGACCCTCGGGTCAGACTCATGACAAATGAGCCACAATTACAGCATTTTAGCTCTTTTTTATCATATTCGTGTCTGATCGGATGGGTTAAATGCAGAGAAAAAATGTCCCCATGAGGGACCAATAAAGGTTGAATTGTTGTTATTATTATTATTATTATTATTATTATTATTATTATCCTCCACACAATTGGTTTCACAATATGGACACAAAGCGATGGCCTTTCCATGGAAAAAAAGTAAGTTTAAATCACAAAAAGATTCAAATTCATGCAAGTTGTTGGTATATAAAATTAAAACCTCGTTTTGAACAAAATTGCAAATGAGGTAAGACATTATTTTAAAAATGTGATATTTGGCTAGTCATCACTCTGCTGTCTGCCTGCCTGCCTGTCTGTCTGTCTGTCTGTGTCTCCAGTAGGAAAAGTATAATTTATAGCTTGACAAGGTTTAAAATTACAAAATGATTCCTTACGCATATAATAATAATAATAATACATGAAATGCTAACACACAAATAGTACATGATCAGTGAGAATTTCATAAAGCAAGATGCATATTATGGCATAACAATCCAACAGTACAGTATAAGCAGCCAATATACACGCCAGGTAAAACTCACATATCCTCACGATCAGTCGGTTTAAAAAACAAACAAACTTGTCAACCATTAAAACTCGTTTTGATGCCGATCAACGAAGTAGATGCCGCATCTGTGTTTGCGCATCCCACTTTTGCACGCGTGTAAAGAAAAAGCAGCAGTTACCTGGTGAGAGTCCCAGGTTATTCGGCATGATCGCACTTTAATTTTACTGCATTGTCCTTCAGCAGTGAATTCCTGCACAGTCTCGACGTGATTCCACTCCATCGCTGACGATCCGCTGCGCGTGCCCGCGTCTGCAGCGCGCGGGACGGATGCAGTGCAGCGAAAGTATCGGCGATGATGTGCCGGTGATCAGAGTCCCGTTAATCCGCAATCCTCCCTCCAAAAAAGCCCCGGTGAAGTCATCCAGCACGCTAGCGATGAGTCAGGCTCTCATCCATCCCGCTAACGGACTTTGCGTGTTTCTCATCATTACTGTGTATAGTTCTCGTGACTGGAGAGTCATTACTGTACACTATAGAAAACTATTGGGCAAAAATGTGTGACGCTTCTGTGGAAAAAAAATCACTCCCACAGGCTTAATTTTGACGTGCCAGCGTTTCTCTCACTCTCTCTCTCCTCTGTTGTATGCGCGTGTCTCTCTACATTGGCGTAGACCGCAGTGCCGATGTTTTCAAATCACTAGGGAATCGTTCATTGGAACCGACTCCTTTCAATGAATCTTTTTCCCGCGATAAGGCCTTCAAGACGCGAGTCGTCAAAACAATCGAATCGGACAGATCACGAGTCAACGATTCAGTTTCTGACTCACTATAAAACCCCAAAACGCCGGATTTTCTTCTGTGAAAAATCACTGCATTCTTTCATTTTTTTAAACATCAGTGCTGATAATACAACATTTGGCTGCGACATTGCGAAAGTGACACATTTCAGATTTAACAAAACGCTAAATGATTTTTCCACACGCTTTGAGAATCGATTCGTGTTTTCACCTTAACGACCGTTCATGTCA
>MU204318.1:5614842-5637097 GCA_017309775.1 Paedocypris sp. Pulau Singkep | reverse complement strand
ACACACACACACACACACACACACACACACACACACACACACACACACACACACACACACACACACACACACACACACACACACACACACACACACACACACACACACACACACACACACACACACACACACACACACACACACACACACACACACACACACACACACACACACACACACACACACACACACACACGCGAAAGATTTTCCAGACTAATAGAAGCTATATTTTCTTTTTAGCCACATTTTTAACATGATCCAAATCATGTAGTTCAACAATGTAACTAGTGCTCTCGTTTACTTTTTGCCTTAATAGAAGTGGTTCGAAATCCCATCATGTTAATTCCCTAATGTAATCAGTATTCCACATTAATATTCCAGCAGCCCGTTTTACAGGATCAAGCCAGTTGGATGGCAAATCTTGACTAGACCCTGCGCTTTAATAATGCTGAGCTAGCCATTTAGCTTCTCCGGCATTTTAATAGCGTCTAGTAATGACTGACCGCGCTCACGGATCACGCTTGACCTTCACACGTCCATGAACAGAAAACTGCCAATGGCTTGGGCCCATTTTTGTAAATCAAGGGCTGTACTATAGTGCATATGCCTCATTTCCTTTTTTGAAAGTAGTTTATATCCATTTATATTTATATATCCAGACTGAAACAGACATATTAATTAAAAAATGATTGACATCCAGACAGATAATGCACAAAGAAAAAGCCAAAAAAATGAAAACGATGGAAGAAAAATGTTCACAGGTAGCCAGACTTCACAGAAAAGGGAAATAGCAAGTGGACATTAATTAACTGATAAGGTTAACCCCCAAAAAAGGCAAATTAAAAGTCTGGGGAAAACACAGACGCACAATAATCTAAAGCTGGAATCAGGCACCGGCAGAATCCCGTCTCCATCAGATCAGACAGGGAGACGAGACTGGATCCCGACACCAGTGCATCTGCAGACGAGGTCAGTGATAGAGGACGGAAGATTTGGAAGATTTTTTTCCGTTCCTGAAGCCCACACTCTTTACCGGCAATCTAACCCGACTGTTCAATTCGGAATGAGTGTTATGAAAAAAAAAAATAACTTTTATGATGGACTACAGTATAAACACCACAGAAACAGTACAAAAATCCATCTTTGTGGTTTTATGGATGCAAATCATAAAAAACATATATTTGTTTCATCAGTGCCAATCGTTATGTTATTTTGATGTTGTCCATAAATACTTTTTCATTGCGTAATTCTGCTTCCTGTTATTGATATTAATATGACTGTACTGCTTGTGCATGTGTTTTGGTATCAAAGCCAATAACCAATCACATTTTACCCATCGTTTGTTGCCAGGCAGATCAAAAACAATAAGTCAAATATTTTGACAATATGCCATCAACCATAATTGTCAATGAAACTCTTGCTTCAACCAATCAGGTTTTGAGCTGCGTTTTTGGGCCTTTTAATAGAGGTTGGTAATATCACAGAGCTCCGTGGCTGTTTGGAAACAGGAAATGCGACAGAGAGGTCTTAAATTGATGCAAGTTGGCTTCAAAATACAAAAAACTACAACTGAAACGTGGCTTCTCATTGGTCATGGTTTCATAACTTAGTTGTGATGTCAGGTTAGTTCAGAAGAAGCTCGACTGAGGTCCAATGTACTTCTTATGGAGGATTTTGATTGGCTCAAATAAAATCTCAATTTTTTTTTTTCATTAAATGATAAAATACAAGTACTTTATTGGAAATCATTCACATTCATTAATTTTGTTTGCACTTGCTGCACTATGACAAAGTTGAACAAAACGTTGCCAGATGTTGCCAATTTCAGCTTCTTACATGTAAAAGTGTTACATTTACGATCTTTGCCCAATTAAATCCAAAACCAAAACCCGTAATTATTATACTTTTAATAATTTTGTCTTTAATATCATTTTTTTTTATCTGTGGTCAACCAATTCTTTGAATGTTTAAACGTACTTCAGGAATCTGGGAAATTCTCCTTTGTTTTAGAGCTCACAACCTTTGGTCATATAAGAGTTAAGAAAAAAACACACACATATAAACAGCTTTAAAAATAGAATGAACTAAAAAACTTCAGACTTAAGACCCAAAAAAGTTTCCTATATTGAGAAAAATTTGCATATATACATATATATATACGTATATATTAACAGTCATTTCTAAATAGAGTCGTTCGTCCATAATTGTATAAAAAAAAAATACAATACTTGTCGAAAAACTTCTCATTCTTCTACTTCTTATTCTTCTAATTCTTATGAAGACGCGTTGGAAGCATTCGGATCATGACATAACTGCACATGTAACTAAACCACCATCTACAAATGGACTGTGGCATGACTTTACAGTTACAGTACAGCTAAGTGTGTGTTGTAATTATATTCCTTTGACCCGCTTTAAACTCCAGAGCCCTTGTGTTTAATCCAGAGTAGGAACATCGAGTCAGGCCAGGACAGAAGTTCAGAAGCCATGAAGTTTATATAGCCGGATGTAATTAAAATATCATCACATGATACGGCCTGAAAGAGCGCGTGGATTATCACTAATAACAGCTGCATTATGGGTCGTAGTGGACATAGCGTTCGTTTCGGACACAGATGCCGGGACGATGGCGTTGACCAGCTGTCGAGTGAGTTAAAGCCTCGTGGAATGACATTAGTTTACTCACTGGTAAAAAGAGGTGTCATGTAACAAAGTAATACTACTTCCAGAGGAGTAAGAAGTACCAGACAACCATACTTAAGTAAAAGTATGAATACGTACTATATAAGTTACTCAAATACAAGTAATACGTTTTTAAGAAAGAAGTATTTTACTCATACTAAATTTAGGCTAAAAAAATACAAAGAAATGTGAAAAAAATTTTATTTTCTAATAGAGAAACGAGATGTAACACCATCGTGTTTCAAAAACGATAAAACTAAAGAACAAAAAGCCTGTCTCAATTAAACTCAAATGTGCAAAATAAATAAATTTATAATTCACAATTAGCTTCCAGCATCTTCAGCAGACTACAGATGGCAAAATCGCCTCGTTTTTTTCGCCCCAAGAAATTAACCACGGTAAAAATTGATTATGGTTTGTCACGCACAATCACAATGTAATGCAGTAATACAGAAATGCAGTGGAGTAGAGAGTAAAAGTTGCTTCTATTTTTGATACTCAGTACAAGTAAAGAAGTAGCCAAAAAACATACGCAAGTAAAGTAACCAAGCACATTTACTCAAGTACTTTACTCATCTAACTACTTTGTTACTTAAGTAGAAATTTGGCTTAATTTTACTTTACTAGAGTAATAATTTTTCCGCTTAGTTTTTACATCTATTTCTTATTTTTTCAATCAAATCCTTTCTACTTGCTACTTTTTCAAAACTTATAGCCGCGTTACTGTGATTTCATTTCGGTTAGTTTTATTTCCATGTTGTCATCGATGTAAAAAAAAACTTTAATTTAATTTTCAATGCAATTTTTACAATTTTCTAATACATCAATACAGTTCTAAAATGGCATTTTTTTCCTTAAATTACTTTTACTTTTATACTTAAGTCGTTTTATCAGTATTAGTAACAGTACTTTTACTCTAATAAAATTATGGGCAGTTACTTTTTACTTCCACAGAAGTATTTATTAACTCTAGCATCTATACTTCTACTTAAATAACGAAGAAGGTGAGTACTTTTGACAGCACTGCTGGTGAAATACTGACTCGTGATTGGCCTTTTTTTGCGACTAAAAGAGAGATTGGTATCAAATGCATCGGAACAAAAAAGGCACAGTGGGCATCTGCGGAGAGTGTGTCATATATACCGCTGATCTTCGGGGAAACCAGGACACCTGAATATTCTGTTTCCCGCAAACTTCCTGTGTCCGCCGTGTGAACCAGTGCGCTGAAAACCATTATTGTGACCGACTCAAGCTTATCAGGACAAAACACACACGCTTCCTGCTGTGGAACTCAGCGCATGAAACACACAGATCTAATGCGCATTTTCATCGTTCTTTCCTCATTCCTTCAGTGTGAAACCAATCTGTGCGTGTGGACAGGCACTTTTGCTTTTTTACTTTAATAAGACACTGTGCTTTATTTTTTGTGTGTTTTAAAATAGAATTTTTACACACACAATTCTTACATTTACATGCACAAATGGGCTGTGAGACAGTCTGCAAAAGACTCTACACATACATAAACCTTTCATAAACATGCTTACTGTAATGTCAGATGGTAATGCAATTAAAATACACAACATGTACTTTTATCAAAAATTAACTGATAGTTTATTTTGAGTTTTTCTTCAACGTTTCATTGCAATTATGGTGGATTCTTACTAATCCAGACTGATTCGTTTTGGTTTTAATAACTGTCTAGACTCTAGTCCAATTATGTAGACATAAATTACTAATTATATTTAGATATGTTCACTGCAATTAGACGAGAACATGACATTGTTCTCATTCATACTTTTACGATGGACCCATGAATTGTACTATTTTACTTTTGCATGCATTTTTGGCCTGGAGTAGAGAGCTTCTATCAACAAATCTCAAATGTTGCTTTCATTTATTTTTTCTAAAAAGCTTTAAAGAGTTTTTTTTAGCTTTTTATCTACATGATTGTGCCAGTTCATTTATTTCAGCACTTTATTGACTTGGTTGTCCTCATTTCGACATATTTTCGTGTCCCTTGTGTTTTTTTTTCCTTAATAAAAAAAAGCTAAATAAAGCCCTAACAATGTTGCAAAAATGATATTGAGAACCGATAATTTTTAAAATATCGTTTCGAAGTTGAAATGTCTAGCAACGTGACAACACTACTGCACTATTCCACAGAGTGGAACCCATTGGTGACGTTTGCATTGCCTAAAATTATTCAGACAAGTTCAAAAATGAAATTTGTTCAGATAAGATAAATTAACTAGCTTAGAATTAAGAGTAAAAGATTAATTTTCTTGTTTCAAGAAAATAGCGGCCTTACCAAGTAACATTTTCTCACCCCATTGGCAGATAATTATACTTGAGTCTTTTTACTCATTTTGTTTTTTTGTTTTCTTGTTTATTCACGTACATTTTTTGCAGTGTGGACACGAGCAACTTGTACTCCTTTTTCTTATTCACTCTCTTTCTCCCAATTAAGCAAACATTTGTCCCAAATAAGAGAACAACATTAGCATTGTGAGATAAGATTTGTTTCCGGACTTCACGGTATAATTTGGCTCAATTAAGCGGCTAATCTGACTAACTGGTGACCCAAAAAGCAGAATCGACATGAAGCATCCATGACCATTGATAAATGTCCACAGTTAACGTAAATGTCCACGACTTAACGAAAAGCGTTTAAGGCCGAGACGAGTGATTTCCTACCTCATTGTCGCAGGGTTGGTCGGAACTCTTCCTGCTGATGTTCTCAGAAGTCTGACATCCTGGAAATCAATCAATAAAAAAAAAAGAAAAATCAATCAATAAAAATCCCAATCATCATTATCATCCTAGTCCATTTCCTGGTCATTTACGGTTCTACATTAACAGAATCGTATAAGCCACACGACTGCTGAAAGAGAGGAATACCTTTCACTCGCACCAGCATGTTCTTCAGCAGTGGGATGTTGGTTGGCATATTAACCCAGATTACCTGGCGCTCTTACAGAGACAATAGTGTTTACCAAGCTCCAGTCATTTGTCTTTTGTTGCACGAGCACTTACAACCGTCTATAAATACCCTGAGCTTAATTCTGTAAATCCTGAGCGGTGTTATTATACGTAATCCTGTAAGAGACTGTGGATATACCCAGACCTTTATGGTCAGAAGCCCGACTGCCCGACCTGAGCTGGGCCTGGATCTCTTCCTACTGAAGACACATGCAGATTTCTGGTGGATTTGAATTACGCGCAGTGTCAGAATACAAATAATGTGAATACGTGCAGCGTGATGTAATGTAGTTGGAAGTTTACGGTTAGTTATTGTAATGCCAGTTTTTTAGTTTAGGATAGATGGATGGATGGATGGATGGATGGATGGACGGACTGACAGACAGACAAAAAGATCAGGCAGGTAGACAATAGATTAGATGGGCAGACAGACGGGCGAACAGACTGACAGAAAGACAGACGTAAAGAACAGACAGACAGACAGACAATAGATTAGATGGATGGGCAGACAGATTGGGACTGACAGACAGACAGGCAGACTATACATTATATATATACTGTATATAGATGGATGGATGGATGGACAGACAGGGAGATCAGAAAGACATATACTGCATTAGACAGACAGACAAAGATCAGAAAGACAGAAAAATTAATTAGACATATAGACAGTAGATTAGATGGAGGGATGGGAGGATGGATGAACGGACGGACGGACAAATGAACAGACTGACAGACAGAACGTTAGGCTAGAAAGATATAGACAGATGGATAAATGGATGGATGGATGGACGGCCAGACAGAAAGATTAGATAGATAGATGGATGGATCGAAGTACAGACGGACTAGATATAGAAGGATGGATAGACAGACAGACAGAAAGATCAGATACGTTCTGACAGATTTGATCTCTAAATGAAACGCACAGCACTATCATTGCGATCCAAATTCTGAAATCTATGATTCGAAAAGTGACCAACTTCACAACGCACAAGTTTAACCAAGAATTCTTTTTCATCTCAGAATAACTTTGGAGCTGCGGTTCGTCTCTGAACGGAGGGAAAGTGGGAGACCAATTATACGCAGAAGAGGATTAGTTACGTAACTCCACTGAGCCCGGAACACTAGGATCTTTCAAAGTTAGACTTAGTGGATTTAAGCATAAACTAATGAATTCAAAATGTTTTATAATTAATAAGCCATTAACAAACCTCAAAAATTCAATATGTTGCACAAATCAAGTATTAGAATTACTTCATTTTTCATTTTACTTCATGTTTCATAGAATCTTCGTCTCAAAATTCCTCCAACCGCAATTTAACATAATACATTTACTTTATTAATAATCATGTCATTAATTATGTGTATATGTATAATACAATTGATTCTATAAAAAAAAAAAGTACAACGAACGCGTAAAAAACTGAAACATTTTTATACAATGAAACACTGAGCATAGTATTTGTACTTGTTTTAGTACTTGTACTTTATTCACTGTGTGAATTTATTGGGACTGCTTGAATTTAAAAGTTGCTTACTATATTTTTGACACTCTGTACAAGTACAAAGTAGCCAAAAATACTAATAAGTAAAAAAAATGTTAAATATTACAAAATTTACAAAAACTCCTAAAGTTTACTCAAGTACTTAGACAGCATCTATGCCGTCATGACGTCATAGAACTCACCGTGAGAAAGGTTTGCGAGTGGTGACTCCTCATGCCGCAGGTAGAACTTCACTTCTGGCCTCCTCGAGCCCCATTTCTGCAGATGTTCAAACATCAGCTGATCGTATGGAATGGCTCTTTCTGTAGAAAGCAAGAACAAACAGCCGTTCATAAGTTAGCCGCAAAAAGAAGGATCTCATGACAACAAGCAAAGGTCTGCGCATCCTTGCTGAAGGCGGCAGAGCCACGTGGCCTGAGCTCGACATTACAAGAACAGGCCCGTGGGACCATGATCAGGCCACGGAGACTCTGACCCACCCGCTGTCCAGGACAAACTCCGACAAGGGCGTCATTGTGATGCTGGACCTGGTTCATTGTGGTGTTTTCCCGCACGTGTCACACAAAAAAAGGGCTGAGAGATAATCTGACGGTACTGTGACTTTTAAATAGTGCTGTCAAAGTTAATTTTAAGTGCTTATCTTTTTTTAGTTAGTCTATTTTTTAATCATATTTTAAGTGCTATAATCGCGTCCATTTTTTTAACGCCATTAATACATTACAATACATAGCAAATTGAACAAAAATTATACTGAATTATTTTATAGTATTTAAATTAGTGTTTATTTAGTGTTGCGTTTACAGGCCAGGGAAGTGTGATTAACTAGTTAAAATAAATTAATTATATTTTAAAACAGCACTACTTTTAAATATAATTAATTAAAGCTTTTCTTGATTGGATCGGCGTTGATAGTCCATTACAGGCAAAGAATCACGAAGAAGGTTTGTCAGAAAAACAGAAAAAATCTCGAGCACATGTGTATCTGCTGGAATAAAGTGGGATTATGTTGAAAAACAGTTCATAATTTTGGCAAAAATATTGCTAAAATGACAAAAAAAAAATAAATACAATTATATAAAGTCCATATTTTTTATATATTATCTTCATCTAACGAAATAGCACATGTATTCTACTTTAAAAATCATAAATCTTAATATTCTACTTTATTTAACGTTAAGAGGCTCAAAAGTACTTTTTGAATAGTGTATTATCAAAGAAAGAAAGAAAACATCTGATATCCAAACATTAATCTGATCAAGCGGCATATCAAATTATATTTTTGAAAATGGATTGTTTACCCCTTAAAAAATATTTTTTTGTGTTCTCATTTACCAGTAAAAATTAAGTTAAAATACATATACAGAATATACAGATATAATTTAATATACAGAATCCAAATATCCAGTGAATAATCTTTTGTGGAATAGAGATCTTTGTGTGATGCGGATTTCCCACCTTTCCCTCTCCAGACCTCGGCGAGGTGGCATCCGCTCTCTCCAGCCTCCTGACAGAACTCCACCACGTCTTTACACTGCGTCTCCGGGGTGATGGGACACTCGGTCAGGCTCTGCTGGGTGTCGCTCAGGAACACCGTCAGGATCATCTGGACCAACAGAAGAACAACAAGGACACTTGAAATCGGCTCCGGGATTCAAACCTGTAACTTTTAGTTCACTGCACTCCAACTCTCTAACCACTAGGAGTCTGTTTCCGGAATCTTCTCAAGCTTTAGTTTAATTTAGTTCTGTTGCAAGTTTTTTTTTTTTGTCCTGTGTTTTTTAATTTTGCAAAATAAAAGTCTTTCACAATCCTGCAAGCGGCTGCGGTTTTCCTGAAAGCCCTGACGTTTGCTCCTTAGAGTGTTTAAGACTGTTTGCGCAATATGATAAAAGAACATTGTTTAAAGAAATAAAAACACACTGTGTAAACATAAATTATTTACATGAAACATTTTTACTCTTAAAGTCACTCTGAGCTAAGCAATAGGAAAACGAACAACTAATAAAACTGTTTATTTTAATAAACTGACAAAAAAAATGTCTGCGTTTGAATCCCAGCTACTGAACAAAAAAGAAATGTAAAAAAATATTAAACATTAAATTTTGACCACCTAAATTCTCCACTTACAACAATAAATGACCTAGAATTAAATCAGCACCTTTATTATGCATGAGAAAATAATCCAAAGCACATTTTCAATTATTTTTAATTTATCTTTATATCTATGTAATTCCTTTCTATATACATTTTAAAACTCCAAGTTTTTTTATTTACATTATCTATGAGAAAACAGGCTAATCACGAAAAAATTCACAATAATTAATAAAATATCAATTTTTACAAAATGTGTCTAATATTGTTTCCAGCAGGATTCCAAGTTCATTACAATATCCTACAGACATCGCAGGATTTTGAAGTTTTGATTTTATGAAGAAATATTTGTAGAAGTAAACTCGGACATGAACTTCAGCCCAACATCTCTCACTTAAAACTTTAAGTCTGGTGAACTGAATTCAATTCCCGACGCCGAGGAGGAAGGACGGCTTTCCACCGCCACAGTAACACAATCCTTCCCAACAACCAGCAGCAGATTGAAAGAGAAATTCAGCGGAGTGGATTACAGGGCCGAGCTCCAATAATCTGATTAGAAGCCAGTGCAAACATGCGAGAGAGCGACTACAGAGAGCGAAGAAAGCCCAAACCCTGACCAAAGCCTCACAAATCCAGAGAGGGAAACGCTGCTGGGATCCGTGAAGACGGCGGATAATCTCCACCTGGAGGTCGGCCTGGAATTTCACTGTCACAAGGTCCGGAATTAAAATAGCACGGCGCACAAACGTAGAGCAAACACTTCAATCCAGCGCTTCAGTAGCTAGACCAGTGCAAGAACAACAGGATTAAATCCTGTAATGACGGCTTGACCTGGACTACACTTCACTTTCTCTGCTCTCAGCATACACACACACACACACACACACACACACACTTGGATTTCTATAATAGTGGGGGCCAACCATTGACTTACACCCAAAACAATATGTTCTCCCTCTCCTCACTGTAACCCGAAGCAATATAATATTCCCCTTCCCCACTCACTTTTTTTTTTACATACTTAACAACGACTCAGTTAACAGTTAACTGTAGTCTTAAAATTACATCCTAACACTCAAATCTTCAAAGTTGTGGGGCCCTACACAAAGACCCCACAAGTACACAACGGGGCCCCACTCAGTGCTAAACACTAGCATTCTGGGCCCAATTTTGTGCTACATGAAGGAACACACACACACACACACACACACGTACACGTAGATTTATTATGACCAACACCGCAAATCAAAGCTTCGTCACTGTATCATTAAAACACTCCACAACAACCCTGGATTGAGTTTTCAATATAGTTTTGATTGCCATTCTGCATCATTGGCTATTTGTTTGGCAAATTTAAACGACATTTATATAATATTTAATAACATTTAAGCTTTAAATACATATTAATTTAAATAAATTATCAAAACAAACTAGTCAATAAAACACAATGAATCATTAAAGATTAATTAGATGCTAATGCAATTCATCTAACTAACAGTAAATAAACACTATATGATTGTTATTAATACATTATAAATTGACATATTAATCAAATATTCATAAAATTTACTTTTAATAAAAACTCTAAAAAATGTGACGCATAATGCCAAACACAACATTGCTTATATAGTTCAATTGCATAAAATGTATCAACTTTCTACAGCTGTGTCATTTACATTTTAATTCGTTTTTACTCTGCTGCTCACTGTTGCACTTTTGGTGTTACAGACTCTTAATTACAGTCATTTTATCTAGATCTACATTTACTACACAGTAAATTCAGACAGTTACATTTACATACAATCAGTTGTAATATTGATAACAAAAGTAATATTGTTTCTACACATTTTTTCAGTCCACAATCTCAAGAAATGCCATAAAAAGCTACAAAGTTACACACACGTGTAGTTGTCAACGTTGCGTTAAACTGCACAAAAAAACATAAACACAAAGCTGCACATAAATCGCTCTATTTTTCGGAACAATTTAAAGATGTCGAGTGGAAATAGCACAAGCGTGTCACGTACACGTGTGTGAAATAGCGACACCTGATTTACCAGCATGTCCGACTACAGTGAGAGCTCCAGCACACGTCTGGCTATTTAAAGCCGCTTCTAACTCAGCGTCTCCTGGCTGGAGATAACTGACGTCTCACCTCGGTGGCATTGGTTCTCTTCTGCAGCCGGTCCTTGGTGGTGCTGACCAGGCTCCTCAGCACCAGGCCCAGAAACCTCCTCATGAGGCCTGGACCTGGAAGAGCTGCCGTCCCTCTGTCTGTCTGTCGGAGCCGTTGCGTCTGACTGAGTAAGAGTAGTCGAGGGGGCTCGGATGTAAAGGAAGGGGAGTTTGTAAAGTTGGGCAAGAGCCTGAAATGCATCCCACCCTGGACCCCCGAGGAGGTCGGATAAGAGGCATCTCGTGACAAAAGACAGACGGAGCAGTGACACGCCACTGATTGAGGGACTGGGATTCAGCGGAAGTGACATCTTCACATTATCCTACTGTCCTCAAGCGAGTAACAATGACCTAAAAATAATTAAAAATAACGTAAACTGTAAAAACAAGTTACAAGTCAACAACTCTAAGAAGTTTTGAGTAAAGGTTGTTGACGTATCAGGTTTTAAAAGAACTGTTTTGGACTTGTAATTTCTACTTGAATTTAAGCTGAAAGACACCAAAAATGTGAAAATCTATTTATGAGGCTCTATTTTAGTCTATTTTAAAATCTATTTTAGAGGGACTCAGATTCAGCAGAAGTTACATCTTCACATTGTCCTACTGTCCTCCAGCGAGTAAAAATGACCTAAAAATAAGTAAAAAAAAAAAAAAATAAAAAAAAAATAAACCGTATGGGCACCTTACTGTAAAAATTGCTCCATTACAACTTGAGTAAGTTGTAAAGTGTCAGGTTTGAAATTCACTGTATTGTACTTGCACTGAATTTAGGATGAAAAAACATCAAGAAATGTGAAAATCAAGCAACTCTTTATGAGGCTTTATTTCCTAATGTAGAAAAGAAATTTAACACCTCAGCGTTTCAAAACAGCAGAACAAAAAATATGAAAAAAAATGTCAGTCAAACTTAAACGTGCAAAAAAAGTGCAACTGCTAATTCACGTTCCTGTGATTGAGCTGATAAACAGCATCCAGTACCTACAGCATCCTGCAGATGGCAATATCACCTCATCCACTCAAGAAATTAACTGCGATAGAAAAAGACTAAGAAAAGACTTGTCACGCACAATTACAATTTAACGAGTGTCACAAAGTGTCCATTCAAATGGAGTGGAGTAAAGATACAGATACTCAATCACAAAATGTAGTCAAGTAGAGAGTAAAAGTTGAAAAAAACTTGTTGTTTTTTATACTCAGTACAAATATACTCAAGTAGCCAAAATACTCAAGTTTAAAAAAAAAACCCATGTTCATTTACTCAAGTACTTTACACCACTGCTTTCTGGAACGTTCCTCGTGAAGCCCAAGCATTCGTCGGAAGGAAAGTCTTAAATCCCAAAGAAGGAGTGAAGGCACGGCACCACTGCTTTGTCAATAATAAATCTGGAGACGCTGTCAGGTCTTGTCACGGTGGGTCCGGGCGGTCTTGACAGATTAAGCTGTGGCTGGAAATACGTCTGACTGGGCAGAGCTGCCCAGTTTCCACTGCTAATGCCAATGAGATTAGGGTTATTTAGTGTAAACCTCACGGAAGACGCTACTACTGTTCTGATTTTCTGCACATTTTTCCAGGACAGTGCGAATTTCCACCGGAAACCTTCAGATTATTCCTTGTTGAAATCAGACATGCAGAAAAGCAAATCCTGTATACAGTATTGTTCGATAATCTGCTACTTTCATCTAGATTATTAATCTAGATCTTTCTAGTTAATCTACTGTACTCGACTCGTCCACTTTTGCATTATTAGGCACTCGCCTTACCAAAGGTGAGTGACTGTTATTTTCGTTTCAAAGTTTAGGCAACGCGAGCCAGATCCAATTTTGAAGTTATTGGCGATTTTCACTTTCTTTTTATTATTTTGGCCGGCCAAAACCACACTGAAAAACCAGAAAAGTTTCTGCGAGATGCACCCTTGAACGCATCAAATGACATAATTTTAAAGTGCGAAAATTTCTACTTTTTCAAGGTTTTTTGACTGACCAAAATACAACTATAGCACCCCCACTACAAAAAAAAAAAAAAAAAAACATTGGGCCGATGGAAGCCCGAAAGCACTTTTTTCCATCAAAATATATGTATCAAAAACCGGTACATATATTTTTAAATTATTTTTGTAAATTGCTCTTCTCTTCTATTTTGTGACTGGAACATCCAGAGCTTCATTAGTGTACAACGACAAATAAATTATATTCTATTCTCTATGTCACAATCTCAATGTTACGAGCTTTTTCACATAACTTTAGTGTTTACACACATAGACTAAAAAGAGAGGGAATCTTTCCTTTCTTTGGGAATCGAACCCATCACCATCCTCAAATACTGAATACTAAAGAAATTTGAAATAGCAGTTTGGACGTAAAAACAAAAAGCTCCCCGTGACCCAGAAATGGACAAAGGCAGATTATATAAATCATGGATGTGTGAATAGTTTGTTGACGAGCTGGATGTTTTCTTTGTGCTGGTGACAGGTGGAACACTCACCTGATTTACTGTACGCCTGCTTCAATAGCGTGTCCATGGCAACGCCTGCATCCGCAGAAACTTGTGAGTGGTGCTCAGTTGACTGCCGCTCTACGACGTGAATAGTTAAGTGCGGTTGACTGCGGTAAAGAGCCGTTCAGTCTCGAAGCATCTAACAAACGGTTCATTCTCTCCGCCTGTGATCTTCTGAAACACGACAGATTTCAGATAAAAAAAATGTATTTTAAAAAATGTATAGCTTTCAGAAAAACAGCTTTTCACAAAAACAGATTTGTAATTGATCAACAAAGCAGTCAATAATCCTTAGCAAGTGTCCATTTAGACGTATTTCTGCTACACGCAAATTCTTCAATTCTTCAACTAACATAAGATTTGTCAATTTCTTCAGTGTTTTATTATACGTGCTCATATTATAAAATAATGCATATTTAACACGTACATGCCTTCACTCCTTCTTTGGACTTTAAGCCTTTCCTTCCGACTAACACTTGGGCTTCTTGAGAAACGTTCCAGAAAGCAGTGGTGTAAACAGGAGTAAACACGGTTACTTTACTTGAGTATTTTGGCTACTTTGAACTTGTACTGAGTATCCAAAATAAAGGCAACTTTAACTCTCTACTTGACCACACGCACACACACGCACACATACACACACACACACACACACACACACACACACACACACACACACACATATTGTTTTTTAAATACAGTTTAATATAAAATTAAATCAAACAAATATGCGTAGGTATTTTAAATGTACACACACAGACATGTAAGAAATTTATACATCATACTTTATAAATTGTTTATAAATACGTAGCTTTACTATTAATTGATAAATAAACAATACACTTGCACTAAACAAACAAAGATACACTTATTAACTTAAACTATTGTTTAAAATGTATTTATTTTGTAACATTTCTCTTTCGTGTACATGAATATGATACTCGTTGAAGACACAATAATCTTTCCAGTAGTGAATTACTGCACTACTCTGGATTTTAGTAACAGATAGACTAAACAGAGAAACTACAGTAAAGACAGCGGCGATGCCTAATGTACATTAAGACCGGCCTGCCAACTGTCTCTGTTCAAACTTCAGCCAAAAGAGCACACAACATCTCAGAGAAAACACACAGATAAGGCGAAGACCGTCTAATCCACCATAATCTGCCGGAAATCCACCAGAAAAGACAAACACTTACACGAGATGTGTAAATTACGTACATTCCACGCACGAGAGACCTAAACGTGCCAACCAATCCGAACCGCTTCTCCATTGCTGGCTCACACAGACACACTCGTTCACACTCTCACTTCACTTTGATATGACGACTTACAGAACGAGCAGATCGGGTTCAGTTTTACTCAAGGACATTTCAACCTGACGGGATTCGAAAGGTTAATTTGCTCCTATAAAAATGACAGATGATGGACCGGGCCTAGAACATAGAAGCCACCGTACAGTCAGAATAAGCCTTCCTTCAAGCCTCGGTTTTCTAGAAACTTCCGCATTAATTACAATATTTATGCAAACAGTTTGTGGTACTTTATCTTGTCCCAAAGGGAACAGTTAAGCTGAACTTATGAATATTCATCGCTGATGAAACCACGGCCTTGACGTAAAAGAGAAATCTTCAACATCTAACAGGATTTGAGGACTTACGGGGTCTAGTAGTTTAATAGCTTTACGTCAGTTCCAGGCAAAAGCCCGAGGTGGATTTAAACACGGTGGAGTTTCGTTGAGAGACAAATAGAAGAGAACGTGGCGTTCAAAAAGTCTCCGACGCGTTCAGTCCATTAACTCCTGATGCGTCTCCGTCTGATCTCTTTCTGTTCCAATTGTGGCTCACTCTGCAAAGGTGAAAGGTCAACTCCAGGACAGAGGATGCTCCCTCTTTTCACCTTTGACCTTTGACCCCTCCTGGCTCTCGGTAGTTTGTGCTCAACCGTTTGCTAATAAAGGACATTGTTTAAAAGCAGCTGCCTGGAACTTAAAGAAATATTTGGGGCGTACTGGACAATATTCCGTGCCAGAGCCTGGAAGCCTTGCTCGGGGATTTAAAAGCGCACAGCCCGGAGTGTGTCACCATTCAGGAATCCTGACAACTGACCGCACAGAGCCTTAAAATACTCCCCACGGGCTAAAGTTTCACTCGACACACACGTCAAACTCACACCGAAACAAATGACAACACACACACACACACCCAGACGCAAAAGACAGAGAAGATAAATACGTATGAGTAAGACATATGTACAGTATATTTAAAAATATAGATATTCAATCTGTATATTTAAAATTATTTTACTTGATATATGGAAATACTGAAGTCAATAAATAGAAATTATAGACAAACAGGCACACCATTGATTGAGATATAGACAGAGATATAGACACTGAGATGGGCAGAGAGAGAAATAGACAGAGATACAGAGAGAGAGAGAGAGAGAGAGAGAGAGAGAGAGAGAGAGAGAGAGACACACTCATAGACAGAAACGGACAGAGAGAGATAGAGAAGGAAATACATACGGACATAAGAGGAAAACAGAAAGTGAGGACTGTAGAAAGAAGAAAATTCAGACACGAAGAATTAGTGGACTATATTATAACTGAACAAACTCGACAAAAGCCATCCAATAAATTGATCGAAATATTCGTTTCTGTCTCTCCCGCCAGATTGACACTTCAAAACATCCCCACACGCCGCTACCTCCCCGATCAACAAGCGACAGCTGCTTCCCTCACGCCAGTCGAACCGAATCCCGCGGTGCAGAACGAACTGTTGTGAAGTGATAGATGAATGACAGAAAGAGAGAAAGAGAGAGAGAGCGAGAGCTGTCAACCCCGCCGGAGTCTCGCAAACTTACCGGCATCATGACCGCTGCTGACGCCGCGCGCGACCTAACGAAGAAATGGAAGAGATGATGAGAGATGATGGCCAAATGTTACTCAAAGCTGTTTTTTTCGCGATATGAGTCGGATCCTGTGACTGTGGAGAAAGGATGCGTCTTCTGAACTGGGTCATTTACGTCACAGCCGCGTCCCAAACTAGTGGCTTCGATGTTTAGCGCGGGCTTTTGTGGCAAGCCGTTTTACATTCATCACAGAACTCAGGATACACAATCGTGTCTGCTGTTTGAACTTATCGTTTCGAGTGTGTAATTCCGTTTAGTGGGATGCTTTACAAGGCAAACATTGAGCAACTTGGAAAAAGGGAAATACACAAACTTTCTCTTTTGGTAAACTAGCGACAAAGTCCGACTGGAAATACATTTTATTTAAAGATTTAGCTTTACGCCTAATCTTGCCAATAATCCCCGTGATAAATTGAAAATTCGCCAACAAATACTTACCGATGAATGTGAAAAGGGGGGGGAAATGTAAACTCGGCTTGCCACCACTTTTGCTCTGAAGAACGAACTCTACCACAACACAACAGTCAACTACAGAGAATTAATATTAAATCGGAAAATAAGTTAGTGGGGCACACGTTCATCGTAATAAATAAGAAATAAGTCTACTAACGCACGTGGGTGCACATACTGTCCAAATATATCGAGATTGTGAGCTACATAAAGCGTATTATAATAAGCCACCCTATCACTTTGATTTTTAATAGAGCGTTTTATTTAAATTTTAATCTAGCCAAAGCCATTACAAAAAAAAAAAAAACAATACACCAAAAGCATTCAAGTCAACAGGTTTATTTCTTTATCTAATTTGACTTGGTTCACAATCAATTGAAGGACAAAAAAAATTTTTGTGATTAGACAATCTAGGATTTCTTTCGTTTGTTCAAATTTACTGGGCAGAATTGTGTGTGTAGCAGTGCTCAGAATACGTCTTGGAATGTTCAATACACATAACATTGGATACAACAGTGTCCATGTAAAATGGAAAAGCTGAAAGACTTTAAGAACCATTACAAGCACCACCAGAGTGAATTTGTCACTTACTGCAGGAAGTTTGACCACTGGAGACAGTCGTGTCACATAATCCAGACAACACGTGGACATCTAGTTTCAGCCGAAGTGCGTAAAACTCGGAAAACAAAATTCAGACCAATACGTTCGTCTCCGTAAAATGCGTCGACTGTTTCTCGCCTTCGCACGTGAACTTACACGATTGGCTTGGCTGGATAAAGACACCCATCCAGACAGTAATACTGGGAAAGCTTGTGCTTGGCACTGTAAAAGTCGATCTCATTCCCGTATTTCCCCAACAGATTACGATAAATGTTAAGCATCAGAATTCTACCATTAAATTTCAAAGATCCTTCAGACGACGGTTCTCTACTGAATGCTGCAGTTTTGACCATTGGCATCCTTGAAGCGCAGACGCATCTTGGGTTTGTATTTTTCGAGGTACAGGAGCTGCTTTGAGTTAAACGCCCCGCGTCTTTTCCTGAGGAAACAATACAAATCACATGATCACCGAAGAACAGAGGGATTTCCAGGGTTACTTACTGACGAATAAACTGGACTGCGTCTTCATACATCATCCCGCACTCGATTAAGGCGATAGCCACCAAGACAGGAGCTCTGAACAAAGTAGAACATCTAATTCAGTTCATAAAGTCCAGATCAGGCTCAGATTATTCATTTCTGTCCAACAACGCACCGTCCTAATCCAGCCACACAGTGCACGGCGACGCAACAGCCTGGTTCTTCCTTAAACTTGCATTTCAGGAGATTCAACCACTCATCGACGACTTGATCGGGAGGTGAACAGCCATCATCAAATGGCCAATCCTAATGGAAACAAGTTAGCTGTTAATTTTTTTAATACATGAAATAATTCCATCAGGAATTATTAATTTTGTTTCTAGTATTTGGATGATTTTGTATGAAGTGGCACGTCTTAACAATCGCATCTTAACGCTTGCTAATGAGACTCATTTTAGTCCTTGAAATAAAACATCTAATAAAAATGTAGATAAAATGTATTGTAATTTTAAATGTAAAAATAATTTACTGTGCATCTTCAGTGGGGAAAAAAATAAATAAATAAAAAAAAATAAAAAAAACAATTTTTAAATGCCCCCCCCATAATTCATTTAAAAAGACAGTACGAGTTTGTTTATTGTAGCATAAAATTTGACGATCACCTAAAATCATCATACTTTTTTCCCAGTATTCTTTGCATATGCTTCAACACAAATCCACAAAATCAAAAGCTGGAAATATTTACAACTGTCCCCCCCAAACAGTCTTGAATAAAACTCCAGCGATGGAAAAACTCACCAAGACCTCGATTCCTTCTTTTTCCACTGGTGCCTTGTCATACGTCGCATCACAAACACGTACAAGTGTCTGCACCCGAAAACTTTTCAGCTCCTGAAAAGTGGAAAAAAAAGAACGAGTGGATTTAGTGAATGCAGCACGAGTTCACGCAGAACGTCACCAGCCTTACCTCTGTAAACTTGGCCAGCTGAGAATTGGTGGGATTGTGGGTGATGAGAAACCTCATGCACTCATACGAGATCTCAACAGGAGCGGGACGATTCATTTTGACAGCCGAGATAAAACGTTTTAAACGTAATTGATGGATAAAAAGGAAAACAAAAACCACCAGCGGGAAGCTCCGGACCTTCAGTGGCGCAGAAGCGATTCAAAATACAGAGCCAATTTGACTAGCAAATCTCAGAACAGTCTAAAAAGGGCAAATAGGAGCAGCAAGTGACTTGAAAGCTTTCGCTTTTAGAATAAAATGAAGGAGACTTTCCTTCCAATTCACAATGTGTGATTACCCCATTCAAAGGAAAGCTGATCGGCTGGCACCAAGGAAAACAGAGCGAAAATATTTCCTTCTCCGGTACCTGGATTGACTCGGGTAATCATATACTAGATCTTTGGACAAAGAACAAAACTAAAACTCGCTCCCCAAAAGTGCAGAATGTAAAACGGCCAGACAGGTAGTATAATCTTCATATGGCAGAATCTCGCTTCACTTGTCTACGATGAGCAGGTGCTGTGCCTGGCAGAAGTCTCCACTCACACTGACAAACGCCATAAATGTGCAGCCTGGATGAAGAAGAAGAGGAACAGGTTAAAAAAAAAAAAAAAACCCAACCAAACAAGGCAAATGGATCCAGCATCAAAGCAGTGTCAAAACATGTCATCACTAACAGCGAATGATTACTGGACGTCGCCTGCAGCCGGACAGAGACCTGGTTCCTCTGTGGCCGATATCGACTTTAATCATCCGACACAAGCCGGCAGAGAAAAGGCATCCGCACGCAATGGCGGCAGTGAGAATTGATCTTGTTTAGCGCTAATCCCAGTGTAGTTGTGGCCTATACTGTGCACTTACTTTTAATGAGTGAACAGAAAACGAGTTGAGAACTCCGCATTCTATCTTCACCATTCGTGACTGTCTCGACTTCGCACCTAGAAAACATAGTGAAGAGTGAGCAATTGAGTAATCAGAGATATCCTAAAACCCCTCAGAGATTTGTGAACAGATTTATAAACCCAATCTAGTCTTAAATTAACAGAAATCTGAAAGTAAAGGCTGGATCTCTGCGTACATGAGAGGATATATGACACCGAATCCCATCTACAGCATCTCCAAGCACATCCACACACAATCAATGTCTATTTTAGGCCATTATCTCACTCTTAAAGTGACAGCGCACTACATGCAAGTGCCATTTTCCATGGGCATATTTTTCCAAAGACAAAACAAATCAACAATAAAACAAGTGTTTTTGTACGCATGTAGTTTTAATAAATATAATACAAGGGGAAAATATATACACAATGGCTTAAATTTGACGTTAGAATGCAATTTAGTGGAACACTTGCAGGCCCATGGATTAACACGACTGTAATGTTGACTAATTACGATTTACATTATCAGTTGCTGTAAATAAAGCAGGACACCTAAAAATAAAAGCGTACTTAATGATCATTTATAGCTGGGGGAATTACCCGCCGTTTAAAATTAACAAAACAGGTCTCAAGCGAACAGTGAAGCTAAAATGGCAGCATTGTCAGGCAAATGTGAAATTAAATTGTCTTTTGTGGTTGAAAGACCGTGAGATTAGCTCGCTCCTTTGAACTAGCATATGGCTATAGCTTAGACATGCGTATCTGTTTAAAACCAAGCACAGCTTGACAATCGATCGCCAATTTGTATAGTTAAAATTTGTCGAAACGTGTGTAATATGCGTGTTATGATAGATATACTCACAAAGAATTGGTGGTACATATGAACAGCTCGACAGAAAGACGCTACTAGCCGGTTAGCGTCCAGTACCCAGGTGACAATTGACAATCCCTGTCTGCACTGACGGAATCTTATTGGCTGCTCGTGATCACGAGGTCTATAAATGCTTTTTCCGCGGTCAAATGATATCATGGAAAAGCTGATACTTTTGTCATCACAGTAACGTATTAACCAATCCTGTTAAAGTGTCAAACGGAAGCCATTTTTCCGTCTATGACTTTTAAATTCACGTGTTAAGAAAATGTAAACATCGGGTGTTTTCCTCTGACACGACTTTGTGTTTGTTAACTAATATAGTCGCAACAAAATATTGCTTCGTCAATTTATATGTTGTTTGTCCAAGAAAAATATTTATCCCCAAAAGATGTCTTCTGTCTCCATCTGCTGGTGAAAAATCATAAATAAAAATAAATAAATACATCTCCATGAAAATCAGACAATAATCGTATATTATTCACACACAATCAATAATAAAACCACATAAAATGTTTAGTGTCATTCAAAGCGAGAAATAATATCTGTTTCACAGCAACGAAAGTTAAGTTTTAATGAATGCTACGCTCCACCCACATCTCATGGCCACGCCTTACACCAAAAGCGACAGGTGCTGCACACCTGAGCCGCAGATGCGTGTACGCAAATCATATATGCGGCTTCTGGAACAGATCGAGTTTGACCGGATTTTATGGTGAAAATTCACGAATTTCAGGCCGCTTTTGTTGTCTTTCGTCTTGCAGCAATCAATGGTAAGCTTAACATACTGATTTAACCATATATTATTCAATATAATGTCTAGTACTGTATGTTATGCTCTTATTTGATTGGACAAGACAAGTATCGCAGTACTGAACACAGAACAAGCGCATGGAAAAAAACAGGTGTTCAATATAAGTAAACTTAAGTGACATTTTAATAACTAAAATTAAACAACAATCAGTGATTGAATTATAATTGATATTGATTGGTATGAATTATTAACTTATATTATGAATAATAGAAGGTAATAAAATACAGCTGCTTTAAAAAATATTCTATATATTAACTCACACACACACACACACACACACACACACACACACACACACACACACACACACACAC
>MU204318.1:5592346-5606639 GCA_017309775.1 Paedocypris sp. Pulau Singkep | reverse complement strand
TTTGGACATTGGACAATACAAACTGCTCTGGAAGCCTAATTAAGCGGTAAATTGGCGCCACCTGGTGTTCCAGCATCAAATTACATCTAAAAGTCAAAGTTGGGGAAAAAATTTTGAAAATTTTTTTTTTTGAAAATCTATTAAAAAATCATTAAACATAGCGTGACACTGGTGTCTCGGTACGCATTATAGGGTTAAAAATGGTCAAAACTCGAACTTCACTTCCTGAAGAAATTTTCAAGGTGGGTTCGAGACTAGCCAATCAGAGTCAGTGGGCGGATCTTGCAAAACACTTTGTGAATTTGAAATTTGCGTTCAATTTTGTCCATTTTGGTGCGTAGAAACGAACAACGGGACAAAGAAATGACTAATAATGACCATTTCTATTCAGAATATTGTTTTACATACACTTAACTGTATATCGGTCATCATCATATTTCTGAGAACAAGACGTACCTGCATCGGCCCAGCAGACCTGGCGTGTACTGGAATCATAAGTCAAAGCGTTGGGCAGTGCAATGCCGTCCTGCACCAGGATCCTTCGGTTCTGTCCGTCCACACTCGAGCTCTCGATTTTGGGGGCTTCTCGATTCCAGTCGGTCCAGTAGAGGGTTCTGGGAAAAGGTCAGGAACACATTCTGGTTATTGTTAAACCTTCAAAGTTTGTGGAAAAAAACGGTCCAAAAACACTCCACATGGATTCAATCAAGATGTTGTAAATCTGGAACGAATACAACTCGTCCCTGTGGAGATGATTAATAAACACAACACCAGCTTATGCTAAATAACGTATCACTCCGGCAAGTGATGATGAGGATTCTATGCATGGAACGGCATTTTTCTCGCGTCAACGGTTTCGCAAGCACGAGACGCTGGTGCGATCGAATAGTTCGGATTCATGAACTATGAAATCAGACAAGATGGCAATCAGAGCCGCTTCTTCACGCACGATGGCACGAATCACCCTCGCAGCTCAGACCGCATCAGCAGCAAACACAAACAAGCTCAGGAGGATCGTGCTCCGGCTCCAGATGTTGCAGATGTTTGGTGTTTGTGGAGTTGTTGGCCTCCGCTGAGACCGCAGGAGCAGGCCAGACGCTGAAGCAACACCAACATCTGGGCCAATTTGTAGCCTTGCTCTGTTATTTTCTCTACCTCCCACACAAGTCCTCACAATGTCAGTCGCTTTCCTTCAACTCTTGCTTCCTTCTGACATATTTACACGCTTCTCAATCAGACTCTCTGAAGTCCTGGAGAGTCTTTTCATTGGAGAGAACGGATGGGAAGTTGGTGATTTAGGGAAGAAATAAGCAGAAAGGTCATTAAATCTCTTTTGAAGGCCACGGTCAGCTGTAACAAACTTGGACTAATGAATTGGTGTAAATTTGATTTCATTAAATGACAAATGCGTGCCAGTTCACCTAATAAAGGATGGGATTTCAAATTAGTTTTAAATAACAGCAATTAAGAAAAAAAAGTTTATAAAAATATTTAATAACATATAAATGTTTGATAAAAATGTATATTTATAATATGTACTGTATAATAAAAACTTGAATTGATTTATTTAGGATACACTATAAAAATACGAACAAACAATCTGATAAAATTGTTAATACATAATTTAAATAACAGAAAAATCACATTCTATTTATTTTTATACTAGATATATATATGATAGAGAGAAAGTTATTGTTTTAAAATATAAATGTTTAAAAATATATATAAAAATTGGATTAAATGGGATATATATATATATATATATATCTCCATTATATACATGTGTGTTTATGTGTGTGTGTGTGTGTATATATATATATATATATATATAATACATTATTCTATATTTAGATAGTCATTTTATAGATATATTTATTTCCTTTTTTAGTTTTTTTCCTCTCCCATATAATCATATTACTATTCACATTTTTCTCAGTAAAAATTTTGTAATACCTGTTATGTTATTTTCCGAATATCATAGCTTGTTTGACAGTGAAACATTGTAAAAACAGAAATGTAAGGCTTGAAGTGATAACACACTGTAACACACACACCCTGAAGGAGAATCCACAATGATGGCTCTGGGATTCACCAGGTCTGTGCTGAAAAGAGTGCGTCGCTCATTCCCATCGAGATCGGAGGTTTCGATCTTATCCGGAGTGCTGTCCACCCAAAACAGCCTTCTGCGCAAAACATCTACAGCCAGACCTTCAGGACTCGTCAGAGCTGAAACAAAAACAAAATTATTATAATAATTTACCACGCGAGGAGCATTTATTCCACCACATTTATGAAAGTTATTAAGGAAAAATATAGTTTCAATTAGACAAATCAATAGACAACGTCGCTTCACCTACAAAAATAGTCAAAATTTGAACTTCACTTCCCGGAGAAATTTGCATGGTCAGTCCGAGACTAGCCAATCAGTGTCAGTGGGCGGATCTTGCATAACACTTTGTGAATTTGATTTCACATTTGCGTTCAATTTTGCCCATTTTGGTGCGTAGAAACGAATGCAACAGGAAAAACAAATGACAAATAATGGCAATTTTTACTCAGATTATCGTTTTACATACACCTAACTGTGTACGGTATATAATAATTTACCACGCGATGAGCATTTATTCCACAAAACACCACATTCCTTAACGTTATTACGGGTTTATTTCTGAGAATCAGACACCTGTGTTGACGATGATCTCAGGCTCCGATCCCGGCTCCAGACTGGCCCGGTTGATGCTCCTCATTGCCAAATCCGTCCAGTAAACTTTCTTTTCTCTGCAGTCGTAATCGATACCCACCACTATAGAGCCCTGTGAGAGTAAACAGAATTAGCTTCATTTCCTCACGGCCTCGACGCTCAGTATTTTAATCAATAGCGTGTGCTAATAATAATGGATCTCACGTGTAAAGCGAGCAGCACGGAAGACCTCTGTTTGTCCATCTGGGTGCCATTGAGAGGCAAGATCCCAATTTGTTGACCCTGGGCATAGAGCAGGGACGTGCCTGCCGGGGGCGGAGTCACATCGGGACGGGGGAGGGGCCGCACGATGGGAGGGGCCACGGTGGATAAACCTAAAGTAAAAAAAAAAACGATTGTAAAGGTCGTCAATAAACACTGATGAGCAGATGTGCGTGTGATGCACCCACAGGCAGGTTTCACAGCATCATGCGAGCGGGTTCCGGGAACTTCACGTCCGTCTCGGTCCACACACCAGCAGTAACTGGTGTCTCCGTAGCACTGGACCGGTTCAAACTCTCCAGAAGAGTCACACTGAGGTAGGTAATGGTGGGAAGACGGCTGGCCTCCGTAGTGCTGCATCAGACTGGCTCTCCAGCGCTCACACACGGTCTCGGCACGCTGGGTAGGTGGCACGATAACTAAGCGTGACAGGGTAAAAATACATCAGATTAGTGGAATGGAAGTCAATACATAATAATAAAAGGCCACGCTAAGAAATATATTCTAGGTTACTTGAGACCTTTAGAAAAAACTGATCCAGCATTAGCAATTAGATTGAAATTGAGGACCAAGTTGCGACATAATGTAATAAATAGTACGAAAAAAGCAGCTTTTTGACAAATAAAAAGGCCAGGAACAAATCGGAAGCCAAAGATAAATGACAAAGTTTGATGTCTCTTTATGAGTTTATTCAAGTGGATAACATTTACAACTATTTATGTAGTCTGAGTCTGTGTTTATTGCCGAGAACCTTGTTGTGTGGGATGTTGAAGCCAGATAGAAACACAAATTACACAGTCTAATCCAGTTTCATCTTAAATCATGCGTCGTCTACATAAAACCTTCAGCTCCTTCAGATTCCCTTCGCCCGTTTCACTTCATCAGTCGTAGACTAAACCTAAGATGAATTCTCCTTCCAAGCAAATTGTCCATCAATTCTCTATTGCTAATTTTTCATACGCAGAACAACTTTTCTCCCACAATCCATTTTATCCACATAAAAAGTTAAATTCTGAGACATTTTCAATCACTTTTAATAGTTTAAACGGCACACATTTTCCTCTGGCTCTTTAATCGTGGACACAAACCAGATACGTCAAATTATTCTGTGGGTCCTGCTACAGATTAGAATGATTATACACGATGAGAAACCACTTAACACATTACAACGCCTGTAATTTGCAACTTGTAATCAACACATTGAAACGGAATTATGGTGGTTATTTTTAGACATATTGTGCGAAAGTCCTTGAGTGCCAACTGGGTCACTGGTACAAGTTATCTTTAAATGTTTTTTCCAATTTGGGTGGCTCATGATCAATATTAGTTTAATAATTTGCCGTCAGTCTGTACAATAGAAGTGTCTTGTCTCTCACCTGGTTCATCACAGTTAACATGGGGGGCTCCAGGTTGGCTGCGGGTACCCGCTTTCTCCTGCCCCTGACTGTCCACACACCAGCAGTGACCAATGGATGCATGGCACTGCTGTTTTCTGTACTGACCGTCCTCTTCACACTGAGGGATGAAGCCTCCAATCAGAGGAACTCCATCATTCCTGTTCTGAAGACTGTCTCTGTGATGCTCACAATGGGTTTTGGGGCGTGCTGGAGGTGAATGAGATGAAGAGTTTTCACATTACATTTACATTTTTCATAAAGTAAGAAACAAAGAAAGGTAAACCTTTAATTACAAGTACAGTGGGTACAGATCATATTCAGACCCCCTTAAATGTTTCACTCTTTGTTAGCCAGTTGTTACAATTGTTTATTTTTGACCCCATACTGACATAAAAACACAGAATTGTTGATACTTTTGTAAGTAAAAAAAAAAGAAAACAAAAATACACATGGTCTTTAGTGTTCAGACCCTCTGCTGTGTCGCTTTCTAACTCAGGTGTCCATTTCTTCAGATAATCCTTCAGATGGTTCTACACATTCATTCATGTATTTGATCATACTGATGAGACTTGATAAGGGAAGCAACACACCGGTCTTCTTAAGCTCACACTGCATGTCAGAGCAAATGAGAGTCATGAGATCAAAGGACCTAAGAGCTCAGCAACAGAACTGTTGAACAGCAGAGATCTGGCCAAGAAATTTGCTGCACTTAAGGTTCCTAAGAACACAAAAGCCTCCAAAATCCCAAACTAGAAGACATTTGGAAAGATCATAACCCTTTCCTGAGCTGTGGCCAAATTGAGCTATTGAAGAAGAAGATCCTTGGGGAGACAAGTAAAAAAGTACCCTAAATCATTGAGGCAGAGCTCCAGAGACTGAGTTGAAAGATGTATGAAAGATATAGAAGGTCAGTAATCACTGCACCAATCAGGGCTCTGTAGCAGAATGGATACTGATGGCTATTCTCCATAGTGCAAGTCAGACGCAAGTCAACTTTTGCACTGAAGAAGATTCTCTGGTCTGATAAGACTTTTTGGCCTTGATTCTAAGCAGCATGTGTTAAGAAAACCAGGCACTGATCATCACCTGCCTGACACAGTCCCAACAGTGAAGCATGGTGGTGGGAGAAACATGCTGTGGGGGTGTTTTTCAGGTGCAGGCACGGCAATTGAGTGAAAGCTGAATGCAGCCAAATACATCAATATCCTTGACAAAACCTTCTCCAGAAGACTTGCTGAACCATCAGCTTCCAAAAAGACAATTACTCTAAGCACAAAGCTATAAAACAACAAAGGAATGGCTTCACAACAAATTTGTGGCTGATCTTGAATGGCCTGGTTAAAATCCAATCGACTATCTCAAAGGACCCAAAAATGGTTGTCCAGCAACGTTCACCATCCAATCTGACAGAACTGGAGAGGATCTACAAGGAGGTATATATTTTAACAAAGCGAACATGTTAACAATTTTGTGTGCCTTAATGGGGAGTAAGATAAATTAAATGA
The DNA here is from genome assembly GCA_017309775.1 of Paedocypris sp. Pulau Singkep. Lineage (NCBI taxonomy): Eukaryota > Metazoa > Chordata > Actinopteri > Cypriniformes > Paedocypris > Paedocypris sp. Pulau Singkep. The sequence continues at coordinate 5,600,775 of MU204318.1, read as the reverse complement.
AAGTAGCAAATGGATGGAAAGCAAGTGTAATATTTAGGGATCAGACAAAGCTTCCAATAAATCTAGAAACAGGCACATGGTTTCCTTGAACAGGCTGTTCATCTCTCACCTGGTTCATCGCAGTTAACTCGGGGGGCTCCAGGTGGGCTGCGGGTACCCTCTTTCTCCTGCCCCTGACTGTCCACACACCAGCAGTGACCAGTGGAGCCGTGGCATTGCTGTTTCCTGTACTGACCGTCCTCATCACACTGAGGGATGAAGGCTCCTCTCAGAGGAACTCCATCATTCCTGTTCTGAAGACCATCTCTGTGATGCTCACACTGAGTCTTGGAACGAACTGAAGATACACAAGCGATTTGCTGCATAAATGGTCAATCTACATTACATTTCTTGACATCTTTTACATAAAGACTGTGTAAAATAACGATAAAATGTAGCATTTGTGCATATCTGTGAAGAATTTTTGAGCAACACCACAGAAAAATAACATTCACACCAGGTTCACCCTTACCTGGTTCATCACAGTTAACCCGGGCGGCTCCAGGTGGGCTACGGGTACCCGCTTTCTCCTGTCCCTGACTGTCCACACACCAGCAGTGACCAGTGGATCCGTGGCATTGCTGCGTTCTGTACTGACCGTCCTCATCACACTGAGGGATGAAGCCTCCAATTCGAGGAACTCCATCATTTTTGTTCTGAAGACTGTCTCTGTGATGCTCACACTGGGTCTTTGGACGCACTGGAGCTGTTTAATAGAAGTAATTTTGTTATATATTTTTATACATTCAGATATGTTAACCATATACTCATAGTAATATCATAGTAAAACATTCCATAAACTCTTATTTTGTCTCTCACCTGGTTCATCACAGTTAACTCGGGGGGCTCCAGGTTGGCTGCGGGTACCCTCTTTCTCCTGCCCCTGACTGCCCACACACCAGCAGTGACCAGTGGACCCGTGGCATTGCTGCGTTCTGTACTGACCGTCCTCATCACACTGAGGGATGAAGGCTCCTCTCAGAGGAACTCCATCATTCCTGTTCTGAAGACTGTCTCTGTGATGCTCACAATGGGTTTTGGAACGAACTGAAGGCACACATAAAATTGCTGAGTAATTGTTAAGAGAAACAAGAACTTACATGGTAATTGAGCCAATGCCCCACCTGGTTCATCACAGTTAACATGGGGGGCTCCAGGTGGGCTGCGGGTACCCGCTTTCTCCTGCCCCTGACTGTCCACACACCAGCAGTGACCAGTGGACCCGTGGCATTGCTGCGTCCTGTACTGACCGTCCTCATCACACTGAGGGATGAAGCCTCCGTCCAGACTGAAACCATCTTTTCTGCTTTGAAGACTGTCTCTGTGCTGCTCACACTGAGTCTTGGGAGCGACTGGAGCTACATAAGAAATGTAATGATTCATTAAATTGGGGTCATAATTTAATTTGAGATTTCATTAAATGACTGTTATAGCACACACACACAGCAGAAGCATAAGTAAAAACATTTCGTGTATTCTAGTTCATCTCTCACCTGGTTCATCACAGTTAACATGGGCGGCTCCAGGTTGGCTGCGGGTACCTGCTTTCTCCTGCCCCTGACTGTCCACACACCAGCAGTGACCAGTGGACCCGTGGCATTGCTGTTTCCTGTACTGACCGTCCTCATCACACTGAGGGATGAAGCCTCCAATCAGAGGAACTCCATCATTCCTGTTCTGAAGACGGTCTCTGTGATGCTCACACTGAGTCTTGGAACGAACTGAAGGTACACAAAAATAAGCTGAGTAAATGTTCTTTCTTGAAAAAAGAGAGCTGGTAATTGAGCCAATGCCCCACCTGGTTCATCACAGTTAACATGGGGGGCTCCAGGTTGGCTGCGGGTACCCGCTTTCTCCTGCCCTTGACTGTCCACACACCAGCAGTGACCAATGGATGCATGGCACTGCTGTTTCCTGTACTGACCGTCCTCATCACACTGAGGGATGAAGCCTCCAATCAGAGGAACTCCATCATTCCTGTTCTGAAGACTGTCTCTGTGATGCTCACACTGGGTCCTGGGTCGACCTGCAAGGCAAGAACTATTAGTTGGGGAATGTTTCATACTTCATTCATCATGGGGTGGGTTGAGTGGAGAGTAGTATGAGCAAGATTATCCCCAGATTCCCTGTAGGTCTTCTAGGGGGATACAGAGGAAATTCTGCAATTACAGCCTATCCTAGTAGGTCTTACTCGTGGTCTCCAAGTTCCAGAACTAGGCTTTTCCACAACACCTATCCTGGAAGTCATCATGGTGTCACCCAAAATAGATGGGTAAGGAGCTTGTCATACTATTTCCGAGAGCCTCAAGCATCAAGGTATCAAGTGCACCTTGCACCAATGATTCCCAGATTGCTGGTTGATGATTGACTTCACTCCAATTGTGGTTGTACCTTACAACCTCAAAGGTGTTGAAAAAGGAAAGACTTGGTTGACCAAAAATGTGAATTAGAACCAAAATGTTCTAAACCAACATCCACATCTTCAAGTGCTTAGTGTACTTGCAGAGAGGTTTTGACCATGTCATTGTAAAAAGAGAACACAGAGATAGGGACTTTACTGCGACTGTGTCTCTCCTTCCGGACTAAAGTTGCCAGACATTTATGTTGTCGCGAATGGTTTGGCCCTTCTGATTAGAAGTATCTGTGGTCTTGATGAATGAGGGAAGAGATTATCACTTGTAAAGAATGTAGCATTCTTTGACACAAATATTTAAGAGGGAATGAGTACCGCCGTGCGAGGTGCAGAGAAAACCATCTCCTTGGAATCCCTGCTGGCAGCGGCAGTGGAAAGAGCCTGCGGTGTTGGAGCACGACGCATGGGTGTGGCAGGGCTGATTGTCACACTCGTCCACATCTGCACAGTTAAAGAAAAGCAAGCACGTAGTTACTCCAGCGCTAACGTCCAAACACAAACCACAGTTCTCCAGTCATTCTAGCTGCAGCTATGCTCCCATCATCCAGAAATGACTAAACAGGAAGAAGAGCTAACCGTCTTTTGACCACCACCACCCCCCTCTTAGTCTTCTTCAGCTGCGAATCTCCTACACACATTCCCAGAGTGCGGACATTGGGTCATTGTTTCAAAACACCCCCCTTCTGGCGTGTCTCCGGTTACCCATGACTCTCCCCTGCACTGTAATGTCTTCACCTACAGGACACGGCTCAGCTTGTGTTTGAGGAGACCATGAACGTTTGCAACATGTTCCACTCAACCTAGTTTCCGAATTCATTTCCTTTGTATTGCGCAACTAAATTGGCGAGATAGATACACATTGCTTACTTGACACCCTGTTGCACTCTTCACAAAAAAAGAAGATTACAATTTTTGACCAAGACATTGTAACTGAAGGGCTACGGAATTCTTTCCAAACATGTCAACCAATCTTCCTTGGTCAAGGGTGGGCAAACTACGGCCCGGGGGCCACATGCAGCCCTTTATATGTTTTAATCCGCCCCGTCGAACTTGCGAAAATTAAATGAACATCAGATTTTTTTTTTTTATGTAAATCCGGTTAATTTTTTATGAAAGTTTATTTTATTTTTTTATATAACACATTTTAAAAAGCGGAACCATGCACATGTACGTAAAGGATTTGCACTAGTATTTTTTGACGTTTATTTTTACACTGTCAGATGCCAAAAAAAAATAAAACTTACATTTCTAAGAAATTAACGAAAAATGCTTCACATTTAACATTTTTCACTTGCAATTTTCACGTTTTGGTTTAAACGTTTTTTTTTTTTTTTTATTGGTTCGATTTTTTTTGTTTTTTTCCCCCTTGAACTTCTGGCACTAGGCCCTTATTCTGATTGGCGGGTGAGAATGTGATTGACAGCTGCTTGACCAGGAAGCTCGGTCCGGCCCCTTTGTCAAATGTTAGAACCCAGTGTGGCCCGCAAATCAAAAAGTTTGCCCACCCCTGCTCTTAGTCATCCTCACCCTGGCATGAGCGGCCATCCAATCCGAAGTCAAAGCCGCTCTCACACTGACAGCGATGGCTCCCGGGCAGGTTGACACAGTGAGCGTGAGCACCACAGGAGCTGAGACCTTCTGCACACTCATCCACATCTAGAAGCAGAAGACATTCGTGTATGACATTTATGGTTTCTGAGCGTGAATGAAATGCACGGCGTTCCGAGGCTTGGGTTGAGACAGACAGAGATAGTGGAGGAGCTTGTCCTTGTCGGAGTGCGTGGGAACAGGCCTGAGGCTCTGGGTGGGTTAAGAGCTGGTCAGCGGGGGACCTGGTTTTGATCACTGCTAATTACAGGAAGAGTACGAAACCCACGATTCCCCTCTCTCGCTTCATGTTTTTCTCTGCTTTCTTTCCTCACTCCCTCATGCTCTATTCCAGACTGAAGAGCTGAAACAGGTGATAAAATGATCCGCTAATAGAAACATGATGCCTGGAAACACACACACACGTTTTACCCCGAGAAACGCATTTCAGACTCTTATCTGATAGTATCACATTTCTAGAAAATATCTGGGAGCAAAGTGAATTTACCGTTTTACTGTTCACTATTGTGCATTGTAACTTCTGTGTTTTGCAACGTCTATACAATTTAAAAGTTTTTTTTGTTGAAGAAACTTAATTACTATGATAAATTGTCAATGGTCTTTCGCATATGCAAATTTGCATTTAATAACTAGTTTTTGTACTGTTTTAAAATAAAAACAGTTTGAAAGCATCATTCAAGACCAATTTGATTAACGCTGCTTAAAAATGACAGCAGACCCGAGGTGTAAAGTAAATAGACTTTGGGAATGTTACGTTACTTTAATGTTACTTAAGTATGTTTTTGAGTATCGAAAATAAAATTAGATTTTATTTTAATATTTAACAAATTTAATTATATCATATATAATTTACTAATCAGAATTCTATTTTACTCATTTTTTCTTCAGTTTGACTGAGACTGACTTGTTCTTTTTATCTATTTTGTTGTACCATTTTTAAAACATTGAGGTGTTCTGTATTAGAAAAAAAAAGCTCATGAATAGGGTTTGTTTCACATTTCGTGGTGTGTTTTTTTTCCCCTTGCCTAAATTCAGTGCAAGTAGAATACTGAAGTTCTTTTAAAATTGGATACTTGCTACTTTGACTCAAGTCTTTTTGAAATTGGTGACTTGTTAATTGTAAATAAGTAATGTTTCAATAATTACCTGTATTTTTACTCAAGTATGGCTGTTTGGTACTCTGCAGCAGACAATGACTTTATAAATTAAATATTTACCTAAAGACCTTTGTCACTTACTCTATTAAACAAGACTGAAATTCCTGTAAAATGTACTTTAAATTCCGTAAAAAAAAAAAAAAAAAACATCCAAACTTGAAAAGAAATGCCAGCGCATCCCTACAGATCTCCTACATTCAACTTCAAGAGTAATTTTTCAATAATTACCTGTATTTTTACTCAAGTATGGCTGTCTGGTACTCTTTACACCTCTGCAGCAGACAATGACTTTGTAGAATTAAAGATTTTTCTAAAGACCTTTGTCACTTATCCTATAAAACAAGACTGAAGCTCCTATAACGTGTACTCTAAATTCCTTTAAAAATAACAAAACAAACGAAACCATCCAAACTTGGAGAGCTAAAAGAGAAATGCCAGCGCATCCCTACAGATCTCCTACATTCCACTTCAAGAGTGTTTAGTCTTCATGCCGCACGGCTTGGTGACGGTGGGAGGAAGACGAGAAACAGCGGGATTGATGATTCACTGAGGGTTTCCTCCACCAGCGTGATGGGAAACGTCTGGCTTGCTAATACAGTGGTGATGACCCGGCGTTTAGATGAGCCGCACTGTTGATGTTAAACAGATGGATGGCTTCAATGGATGGAGACGAAGAGCAGAGCAGCGGGTCATTGGGTGAGTGGTAGAGAGTCACTGACACTGAGCAGCGGGTATTTTTTACCGTAGCAGTTGCGTCCGTCCCCTCGGTACCCCGTGGCACACTGGCAGGTGAACAGCTGGCCCTCGCCCGGCACACACTGCGCACTCGTGTCACAGTCGTGGTTCCCAGAGTAACACGGGTTGACGTGCTCAGGTTCTGGCTCTCCTGCTGAGAAAACGTGTAAGAAGAGTAGGCTTGGTTAAGTATGGATGCTCTAGACGCCATTTTTATACGCAAATTATTTCTAGACAAACAAAAAAATAAATTTTGTTGTTCTCCTGTGACACATTGACAGTAAATTATGGAAATATATATTTGATTTTCAATCAGACACAGACAAAATGAGGCTCTGGAAAACTATAAATAGAAATATATTTTAAAATATAAGCGTATGTTTTTATCTAGGTTGACAAACAAAAATACTATCAAATGGACAGATAGACAGCTAGACAAACAGTAGGATGAAGAGACAGACAGATTTGTCTAGAGGGATAGATAGATAGATAGATAGATAGATAGATAGATAGATAGATAGATAGATAGATAGATAGATAGATAGATAGATAGATAGATGGATAGATGGATACATAGATAGATAGATACATGGATACATAGATAGATGGATGGATGGATGAATGGATGTATGGATGGATGGATGGATAGATAGATACATGGATACGTAGATAGATAGATAGATAGATAGATAGATAGATAGATAGATAGATAGATAGATAGATAGATAGATAGATAGATACACGGATACGTAGATAGATAGATGGATGGATGTATGGATGGATGGATGGATAGATAGATAGATACATGGATACGTAGATAGATAGATAGAAAGATAGATAGATAGATACATGGATACGTAGATAGATAGATGGATGGATGGATGGATGGATAGATAGATAGATCGATAGATAAATAAAGAGGTCTATAAACTGACAGGCCGATGTACAAATATACCCATAACGACAGACAAAGAGACAGACAGACAAATGAACAAACACAAACTTTTTTTTTTAAATTTGTGATATCTATTTATCTACATGAAATATTTTGAATGAAATGATAATTAACAAAATGATACAGTATATAAATGTATGTATGAAACAACAGTTTCATTACTAATTTATGTAAGACAATCACGATTTAAAAAACCATTCAAAATCACAAATTCCGAAATCTCCGAATCAGAAATCAGTCAAACTCTGAAAAGATCACCGCGGTTCACAATCGTCACGTCTCCGTGTCTCTTAACAACACGAGGCTTCAGTTCTCCCGTCACTCGCCCTGAATCCTACAAAGTGTGACAGTAACACACGTTTAAACCACGACGACAAACGGAGACGGAAACCCGCCGCTGAGCATCAGGGAAACATCCAGACACCTACTCATCACACATTAAAAACAGCTTGATTTCCTCACTCAGAGCCGGGGACCAATTTGGCCAATTATCAAAGGCCGACACAGGAAGACTTTTGTTTGAAGTGAGAGAGAGAGACTGGGGTCTTTAAAGTGGCTCGGCAGGGGAGGGAGAAGCTGACAGGCCGTGTTAGAGCGTACTCGTGCTTCTTTTTAACTCGGTGCTAATTAAAGGGACAAGGAAAGGAAAACAAAAAAGGTGGATGGGGCAGGTGGGAAAATGAGGCGGTGGAAGTGTGTGAACTTTGGGGGAGAAGCAGCGTCTCCTAAACGTGACAAAACAAGACACGTTAAGTCTGGCTTGGTCAATGCCGGGCCCCGGGCCACATTGCCGGGCCCTTTGGTTGACTTTAACTCGCCACTTTTTTTTCAGTTAAAAAAATTCATAGATATATTATAATAAAATAAAGATGGACTGCATTGGGTTTTTTTTTTTTTTAAAGAGTGGGTTTTTTTTTAAGTTGTTTATCTATATAATGAAATTATTTACCTATATAATGAGGTAATGAGAATATCACTGAATTATTGTCGTTGCTATGTGTTTTTTTTGTAATGTAAAAAAAAATATTTTAGTTATTCAATTTTTTTTCTCATGCGGACCAGAAAAAATGCATAGCTCTAACTAAAAGAGCATCACAATCAATCATCACAAGCATCACTAAGCATCACAATCAAGAAAAACATTCCAACTTGCAATTTGAGAAACACTACTGAAATTAAATTACTAATGGAGTTCAAATAATTCAATACAATAATTTGAACATTGTTAAGCAAAACAATGGAATTTAAATAAAATATGTAATAAAATAGTTGTTTATTTTAATTTTTAAATGTTATAATACGTTTTTGACAGTCGCAAATGCTGAAGTGTTTTTAATATTAATAACTAAATAGGTAATGTACCTACAATTAAAAGGAATAAAAAAAATGAATCCAGGACAAAACCATTAAATAATTGATAACGATTAAACAGATGTTTTCTCGTAGCTAACTGAAATTGAACATATATATACGTATATATATATATATATATATATATATATATATATTTTTTTTTTTTTTT
>MU204318.1:5506618-5588702 GCA_017309775.1 Paedocypris sp. Pulau Singkep | reverse complement strand
GTGCTTTCCTTCGTGTGTATAATATTGTATAATTTCTGTCATATTTTTATATTCTATATTCCATATTCTTATCTAACGGTAATTTCTAGATGTATATACTTTTTTATTTGATGCTGCTTGTGTTTTCTTAGTGCTGCTGCAACAAAGAAATTTCCCCACTGCGGGACGAATAAAGGACTTTCTATTCTATTCTATTCTAATGAGAATATCACTGAATTATTGTCGTTGCTATGTGTTTTTTTTTGTAATGTAAAAAAAATATTTTAGTTATTCCATTTTTTTCTCATGCGGACCAGAAAAAATGCATAGCTCTAACTAAAAGAGCATCACAATCAATCATCACTAAGCATCACAATCAAGAAAAACATTCCAACTTGCAATTTGAGAAACACTACTGAAATTAAATTACTAATGAAGTTCAAATCATTCAATACAATAATTTGAACATTGTTAAGCAAAACAATGGAACTTAAACAAAATATGTAATAAAATAGTTGTTTATTTTGATTTTAAAATGTTATAATAAGTTTTTGAAGTCGCAAATTCTGAAGTGTTTTTAATATTAATAAACTAAATAGGTAATGTACCTACAATTAACAGTAATAAAAAAACGAATCCAGGACAAAACCATTAAATAATTGATAACGATTAAACAGATGTTTTCTCGTAGCTAAATCAAATTGAACATCACATTGAACTTATCTGTACATAAAAAATAAACTCACTGAAGATTGATGGACTTTTACCAAAATATACATTAAAATGAGCCAGAATATGTATAGCATCAAGTCAAGAAAAGCATAAAATCATGGATTATTTAAGTGAAAGGAAAGTGAGGTCAAAAAAATCCATTCATTAATCAGAGTTAGGATGTTTGTGTGTAAAAATGAACATGAAAGCTGATGTCAAGCGACAACCCCGACTACATATGATGTTTCTAGAAAACAGATAGAGAGTGAATCCGTGTCAGGCTAATCTAATTTCCTTTAAGTCGGCGCGGGGGTCACAGGAACGCCGCGGTCCTGCCAACAGGCCGGAGAGACAGGGGCAGATGTTTTCCAGCATGTGGACGGATCTCTGGAGTAAAGGGATTCCGGGGTGTCCTTGTGTTCCCACAACATCACGCTACAACTATTCCTCCAACCCCCACCCTCCAACAACAACATCGCAATCAAATCCTCATGTGTCAACAGCTGGGGAAGAGTATTCGTGTCGCAAAAGCACCGTCACATGACTCACATCAGAGCCGGAGATTATTAGAATGACACTTGCGTGTATATTATAGTGGGGTCACACTATTGACTTACATACGAAAAAACACTAGCCCTCCCTCACTTAACCATTACTCCAACCTGTAACTCAGTTGTACATCCCATCTTGTAATTCTCACTTTGACCTTCAGACGGGCCTGTACATTGTGGGGCCCAGCCAAAGGTCTCAAGTGACCATAGGGCCCCACTTTGGTAGGAAAACCTAGCGTTTGGGGCAAACACTGTGTGTTGAGAGCAGTTAGTGGAACAATGGTTAGAGAATTGCAATCAGAAGATCAGAAGTTTCAATTCCAGAATGATGTCTGGTTTAACTAAGGTGTCCTTGAGCAAGACACTGAGCCTGATCTACTGACCAGATGCCACAGTTTAAGGCCGTATGTGTGTGTTGTGTGTGTGTGTATGTTGTGAACCACTTTACTCTTTGATAGCGTTTAAAGCAGAAAAGTGTACATTTCAGTACATATACAGTATTTGCGTATATACCATTTATATACATTACATTTATTGGAAAGAGGCTATAAAAATGAAAATACTTAAATTGTATGTGAAAAATGTTAATTATTGAACTTTTAAATTGATATAATTGGTTTCTTTAATATATTTTGAGTAAGACTATTTCTTTAAAAGCTACCTCATTTTTTATAATCTTTAATCTTTAATTAATTAATCAAGTTTTATATCTCATATGTCTCTCACACTTCAATTTTTAAGTAGCTCAAATAGAGAGTGTTTAGCTACGCCACAGTAAAGTGTTCAAATCCCAGGAATAGCTCGAACTTTTCAGCTTCATTTCACTGAAAATCAAAGTAAGTCTCTTTGAATAAAAGTTTGCACAATTCTACCATATAAGATAAAGAAAGGGAAATGTAGATGAATTTCTGTACTTTGGAATCACTTGGAATAGGTTTTCTATAAGTAACCCATCCATGCGCACACACACACATACACACACACACACACAGTGCAGAGGGCAAAGAAGCGCCTGGAGAAAAGAAGGTCGCATCAAGTTTAAACATTGGGCAAGACGACCTTACGAAACTAGATCCATGTCAGCCTGTGGACTAGATCTAACCCAGCCGGAGATAAAGCTCATCCCCAGCTCACACATCACGCTAAAGTCAACATGTACAGCGACACACGGGAACCACGAGAGCGAGACGACCCACTAAAAGCGTCCAGTGACACCACACAGCCTTACAAGGACACCACAAACCAGTAACACAGTCCAGACCCGGAGACATAAAACGTTACAGGCTGGTATCGTGTCACAGGGACTGTTGGTTTTACCTGGTAATGATCTGAGATCGCCCCGCCCCGCTCACAAACCAGTAATATGATAACAATAATAATATGAGTATTTGTAAGGCACTTTTCACAGTTTTAACTGTCTCAAAGTGCAGTGGCTTCCACCATCAAAGTGCTAATAAGCATGACAGTCCTACACTAGATTCACTGTGTACATTTATTGCGTTTTTGAAGATTGTGTTGTACTCTGGTGAAGAAGAGCTTCAGATGCTTGGACAGCGAGGAGGAGATTTGATTCGAGCGAGAACGCTGATGAGCAAGTGATTTGCAGTTGAAAAGTGCGTCAATGTGTTGAAAAAATTAACGCAATTTAAAAGCGTAAAAATAATCATATGCGCCAACTTTGATAACCACGGGAACCAGGAGAGCGAAACGACCCACTAAAAGCGTCCAGTGACACCACACAGCCTTACAAGGACACCAGAAACCAGTAACACAGTCCAGACCCAGAGAGATAAAACGTTACAGGCTGGTATCGTGTCACAGGGATTGTTGGTTTAAAGAGCAGATCTCCTCTTCCTCCTCCTCCTCCTCCTCCTCTCACAGACTCCGAGCTGTGGCAGAAAGCAGCAGGTGGCTCACACAGGTCATCTTACCCTCCCGTCTGCATGATGGGGAGACAGCTGAACTCAAGCCAATGGAGGTTCTGCTCTACAGCTCCTCACTGCCACATCAGTCAGCGTGTTAATAAAGAAACTATTCCAAAAATGAGGGTCAGTCCAAACTCAAGGAGAAGAGGAGGGCGCACGGGAGCAGGCCGCAAGACCAGAGGAGACCGGTGACTTTTTCTCAAAGCGAAAAAGAATCCACATAAATAAAACGCATGAACTCGAAGGTACAGAAACAATAGCGTAATTAAGCACGTTTTAAATATGAATTACTCACATTAGATTTATACATTACACTTCTTGTGATAAATAACCAAACAGCGTTAAGTTATATAAATGTTACAAACCTATTACAAACTGAATTATTAGTTTTATACAGTACATACCATATGTCTTATATGAGTGGCCTATCTCTTTAAGTCTCCAATAAACGCCAGAAAAATATAAATAATTGTATGTAAATATAATATGAATAAATCCTATTATATGATACTATGTACAAATTTATAGTATAATTATAAATTATATATATTATAATTTATAATATCATATTCAATAAAATAAAATTAATTCCATTAGACGCAGGTTACTATTAAACGACTGGCCATCTGAATAGTTTTTTTGAATAAATAATATACGGTATAAGGTTTAAAGTTTTTTTCAACTGTTATTTTAGAAAATTTTTTAAATAAAATCTGAAAATGAAAAAAATCATTTTCTGAAAAAATAAGAACATTTTTTTCAAAATCACCAGGTAAAAATCAAGGGTTGGTTTAACATTTTTAAAGCAGTTTGTAGCAAATAGTTTCAGCACAAAATGTAAATAAATGGTAAATTATACTGAAAATTGCGGTAATTAAGAATCTGATGTAAATAAAAACACATTTCAATGTTTGTAATTGTAAACCCAATTTTAAACAATTAAATCTGTACTTAACATGTGCCAACCTGTTCAAATTGTCGTATAAAATTTCTAAACATTTTTAACACGCTTTTAACATATAAGCTAAAACTACAGAACGTGTGTATTTTATCCTCGTACCTCCGTCTGGGCCGATCTTGTTGGTGATGGCATATCGGAGGATGCGCTCCTCCTGAACGTACATGACGAAGACACGCTCCATCCTCAGCTGCTGCGTGTGTAGTTTGCTGACCGGGCCGTGGCCGCAGTCCCGGTACGTGATGTTCTGTTTCACGTGGAAGGTGAAGCTTTCTGCGCCGTTTTGTGCTGAAACGACGCTAAACTGACGCACTGATGACGAGGTGATCACTGGGAAGACAAAAAGTACATTTTATGTTATTTTATTATCATATTATGTGTGTGTGTTTGTTGTGTGTGTGCGCACTAGTCACTTCACAACTCTTATTTTATTTAAATTCGATTTAAGGATAAATATTAATGCAACATGATTGTTACACTTAAACAACAAATGTAACTGCTACAAAAATGAAAACAAAAATGCATGTTTAAAAGCATTGTAGAAATTAACAATTATAGAAATGATGGTTTGGATTAACATGAATTTAAGATAGACAACATAAAAAGTTAATCTTATGACATTAAAAAAACATGAGTACTTAATGAGTCATTTGATCAATTATGATAAATAATTAGGCTGTTGTTTTATACGTGAAAAAAAAATCACTCCGTCTATGACTTTAAAAGCACAAACACGTCTGAACGTACATGATGGATAATAATGGTAGGTCTCCTTAAACGGCTCCATTTGCACCGTGGCACCATGAGGGACGAAAGGCACGCTGCCCTGCAGATGCGTGTCCACCTTCAGGTAGTTCTGGGTGTCCAGACCGCTGGCCGTCTGCACGATGCTGAGACGCTGGTTTCCAGGAGAGAAGATCACGTCAGTTCTCTGCGTGAACTCAGCACCTGTGAAGCAGAGGTGTAGTGTGAAAGGCTGTGTGGCGTAGTAGTGTGCTCCATTTACCACCAAACATTACAAAATACTAGCGCTGACAAACAATTTATTATTTTAAACTAATTATTCGCACTTCCCTATAGCTGAGATTAATCGCGATTAATCGCAATTAAGTGACTGATATTGAGGTGTAATATGTAAATTAATGTAAATTGAACACAAAATAAGCACTCGTTTAAAAACTGTAATATAATTTAGTAGACTTTTTCTTCAATTTGCAATATATTTTCTTTGTTTTTTAACCCTCACACTTTTTTCAAGATAAAACACACTAAAAATACTACATCAATTTTGGTCCTACATATAATACGTGTTATACATCAATTGAAAGTTTGAAGTACCTTTTTTGGTTACACTCTTAATATAAAACAGGAAAGTTGTGTTTTTTGTAAGAAAAAAAAAAAAAATAAAGAATTAGAATGTCTTTTTTTTTTATGTAAATTCAAGCAAATACAATGTAGGCTGTTTATCTACTCCGTATGAATCTAAGACGATGCTCAGTCCGCCCCGTCTCACCTTATTACCTTATTACCCCGCCCCCCTCACAAACTAGTGGCTTCCACCATCAAAGTGCTAATAAGCATGACAGTCTTACACCAGATTCACTGTAGATTTATTGCGTGTTTGAGGATTGTGTTGTACTCTGGCGAAGAAGAGCTTCAGATGCTTTGACAGCGAGGAAGAATTAGACTGACAAAGAGCGGCGGCTTTCGGAACAGAGATTTGATTCGAGCGAGAACGCTGATGAGCAAGTTATTTGCAGTTGAAAAGGGCGTCAATGTGTTGAAAAAATGAGCGCGGATTAAAAATGTAAAAATAATTGTATGCGCCAGCTTTGACAGCACTAAAAAACACACATACTCAAAGCGCTAAATGGCCTCCAGATGGGGGTTATGAACCTTGTAATGACACATGACGAACATTAGCAAACGAAGAAACCCACCAGCGGAGCCAAGTGGAAACATGCAACACCTGATTTGCATTAGAGCGAAGGCTGGCGAGCGTGTTGCTCTGGAGCGGGCGCTCTCTTGAGGAACTCCATTAGTGAGACGTAAAGCACTACGCCCGCGGCAGGAGGCCACATGTTTAACAAACACGCCACGACACCGTTGAAGAAGCAGACGGTGAGATCACGATGGCCTCACCGATAATACTGAAGCCATTAAGGCTGTTGGGCAGCTCCAGGGCGAAGAGCCACCCAAACAGGCCTCCGATGGGGGCCACGGGCATCAGCGCCCAGCCCAACTGTTCCGGGACCTGGCTGATGGCGGTGTACGCCCGTCCGTCGCCCACCACGATGTACGCGTGAAGGTCGATGCCGTCCAGCTGGACAGGGGTGTCGCCCACCAGCACCGTCCCTCGCACCTTTCCGTTCACACGATGAGGAGCGCCTGAATGAACCAGAAGACATCAGTGAGGTCAATACGTGTTCAACGGTTCACCCACACAGCACTTTGTATTTGTACAATTTTTTTTTTTTTTTTCAATTTTTTTAAATTGTCCAAAGATGATAAAATGGGACGGTAAGATGAAGAAAATGAACATAAAACTGAAAAATAAGAGTCATTTGCATAATGTGCTATAATGCTTTTTTTTTGTATAGATTGTAAATGTGTGTTGTTAAATTTTTTTTGTAAAAATACTGCAGGCGATTAAAAAAAAAATGCCCGTTGTGGAAAAAAAAAGTTCACAAATGTAGGTCCATGTATGAATAATGCAAAAAGAAAAGCACGAAAAACGCAAAATTTGCATTATTGTTCCACCAAACATTATTCCTTGAAAATGACTGTAAATAGTAATTTCTTAAAGATTTCTGAAAGAATTTAAAGATTCCATACAAAAACCTCTATTTAAAAAACATTTAATTTATTGGACTTGAACAGATTGTTCTGTTCATTCTTATTGCTTTATAAATTAAAATGCAAGCATTTTGGGTAACACGTTTGTTCCCAGAAAGGATGTAAACAATAATTGAAATAACATATTTCTAAATACAAGTACAAGCTGTTTACAAAGGGAATTTTTGTGCTTTGCAGCATAAACGGCTTTTAAATTATACGAGTCTTCAGTATTAAAATCATGAGTGTGTGGCTCAGTGAGAGTGGAAGGTTTCTCTTTCAGTCAGAGCACAAAGCTTCTACTGTACATGTGCATTTCCAACAGCTGAGGAAGTTTTCCAGTGAATATTTGCTCTCAGACACAAACGCTCGTCATTCACCACGGCCCAGACGTGGCGCACGTTTTCGTTCACAAGTAGACCAAAAGTGGATCTTCACATGGACGACGGCTGTGATGTCACTGTCCTCGAATCATCCCGTGACTCATGAGCAACTAAGTGACAAAAGATCAAACAATTCTGCCACAGAATTCCCCTCGGTAGAAATTCCAAGATTTCTCAAACCATCCACTTAGCACTAATGTTCACCAATTACAAACTATTAGAAGTCCTCGCAAAGGACAGAGACGTTTACAAACTTCACTTGAAAAAGCGATCAGGAAAATAAACAAGTTCTTATTCCTAATTTCTGCTTTTTTTAAAAAATCAGAATTGGTTAATGTTAGAGGGAGGACAAAGAGTAAAGATGTTCCAGTTTTACCGTTGGGCAGACAGTGACGGCCATTTCCGTAAAATCCTGAGTTGCAGTGACAGCAGAAGCCGGTGGAATAATCTGTGCAGTGTGCGTTCTGACTGCACTGCTGCTGGAAGCGCTCACACGTGTCTTTACTGCCTGTCGAGTAATGGATGACTGTAGAGCAGTAAGCAGAAACACAGCTGTTATTACCAAGTTATGATTATCAATTGTAGAGATTGTAGTGCTAGTGAATATATAGAAATCAATACAGATTTATAAACAAGATCGGACAGTGGGACAGTCACTCAAAAATACATACATGAAAAAGCAAACAGACAGAAAGACGAGATGGACAATGAACGGATGGATAAATTGTCATCAGACAGACAGATTGATATAGACACAGTGAATGTAAAGAAAAAACTACAGGATGGATGGATGGACGGATGGATGAATGGATGGATGGATGGATGGATAGGTAGATAGATAGATAGATAGATAGATAGATAGATAGATAGATAGATAGATAGATAGATAGATAGATAGATAGATAGATAGATAGATAGATAGATAGATAGATAGATAGATAGATAGATAGATAGATAGATAGATAGATCGATAGATATCAGACAGAAATATTGATGAAGACACACAATAGATGTAAAGAAAAATGGATGGATGGATGGATGGACAAATGGATATAGATAGACAGACAGACAGACAGACAGACAGATAGATAGATAGATACATAGATAGATAATCACCTCCAGAGTCAAACTCTACTTTCTCATCAACGGTGAAGACTTGTCCAGCGGAGGTGTGGGGTGGGACGTCCTTGACGGCGTTTGGGAACACTTGGAGGACAGCATGCTTTGGTGATGGGCGATGGGCGGTGGTCACATCCTCTGGAGGAAGACTGCGAGGATCTGGCTGAGGAACATCAACTGGACCAGACACAGAAGGCTGAGCTGGAAAATGACCAGGGAAGGAGTCATGGTGGTCTCCTTCTGGCTCTGTGGTGGTGAGGTCCTGGAAATATGGATCTGTTGTGTACTGATTGTCTCCGTTATCTGTGTACTCCTCGTCTTCCTCGAAGAAGGCTTGGCCATGATCTGTTGGGGGTTGTGCTGGAACAACGTTCTGGAAGGAATATCTGTTTCCAATGTGAAAAAGCCAAACTCCTGCAACACCGGTGTTTCCAACTCTGAAGAGAATTGGAGAAGATAATTAAATAAATGTGTGAATACTTGGAGCCAACTGCACGTGAAAATGTAGCAAAAATGAGGCAAAAATGTAACAAGGTGGACAATTATTTGCCGTATAAATATAAATAAAACAAGAACGAAAAATATAAATGGATACAATACTTTACAATACAATACTTGAAATACCTCACAATAATTTAATAAAATACTTTGTTAGATTTAAAAGCCTAACATTATTTAGATTTTAACATTATTATTAAGATTAATTTATTTGCTCACTAATAGAGGTTCTTGTCTACTTAGTCTGCGTACTAAGAGATGTCCTTGTCTACTTAGTCTGCTTACTAAGAGTGGTTCTTCTTTACACAGCCTGCTCACTATTAGAGAATCTTGTCTACTTAGTCTACTTACTTAGTTTGCTTACTAAGAGATATTCTTGTCTACACAGTTTGCTTACCAAAAGAGTTTCTTGTCTACACAGTCTGCTCACTAATAGAGGTTCTTGTCTACTTAGTCTGCTTACTAAGAAATGTTCTTGTCTACTTAGTCTGCTTACTAAGAGTGGTTCTTCTTTACACAGTCTGCTCACTATTAGAGAATCTTGTCTACTTAGTCTACTTACAAAGAGATATTCTTGTCTACACAGTTTGCTTACTAAAAGAGGTTCTTGTCTACACAGTCTGCTCACTAATAGAGGTTCTTGTCTTATTAGTCTGCTTACTAAAAGGGGTTCTTGTCTACTTAGTTTGCTTACTAATAAAAGTCCTTGGTCCAAAGCTCTTATCTGCTTAGTCTACTAACTGGATGAAGTTCTTGTCAAGTTAGTCTTCTTACTGGAAAAGGTTCTTTTAAGTTAGTCTACGTACTTACTGGAAGAGGTTCTTGTAAGGTTAGTCTACTTACTGGAAAAGTTTCTTGTAAAGTTAGTCTACTTACTGGCAAAGGTTCTTGTAAAGTTAGTCTACTTACTGGAACAGGTTCTTGTAAAGTTAGTTGACGTACTGGAAGAGGTTCTTGTAGTAGTCTGCTTACTAATAAAGGCTCTTGTATTCTAAGTGTGCTTGTTGCAAGATGGCCTGTTTAGTTGCAGGGATAATTTGTACACTTAGTCTACTCAATCGTATATATTCTGTCCTATGGAGTCTGCCTACTTGCTGTCTACTGAGTCTACTCACTGGTAGAGGTTCTTGACGGACTGTTCGTTGGTGGTGACGCTGTAGTAGGGCCCTTCAGTGCGGGAAAAGATGAAGTACGACACCTCTCCTCGGCTGAAGCCCACTCGAGCGGGGAGCTCGATTTCAACATTGTACGGTTCCTTGGGTCGTGTCCCAAAAAACTGCAGGCCATCGTCCGGGTATAAGAAGAGCACGTAGGTGTCCTGCTCGTTGTACGCCACCACTGCTTGAAATGTATTCACCTAAAAAGAGCAAAGACCGTTAGAAGAAATGACCAAACAATTTACTCCTGCTGCTTATAAGGAACAAAAAAAATGACTTTCCAAGTTCTTTAAGAGAATTAGCCACTTTAACTGGACATCTCTTATCTATGACTTCAGCCACTGTCCATATATGGTGGTTCTTTGTGGATTTACAAGCCCTTGTGCGTGCTCCTTACAAGGAGTGAGCCACTTTATGGCATCTTTAGCGCTCTCATGTTGTTTTCACACCCAGTTAAAAGACAGACCAGGTCGAACCTTTAAAGTCGATTTTATTTGTCTGATGTCACATTTGCCCCGGGGACACGTTGGTTTAGTCCATTTTGCCGAAAGAAGGAGCTTTAGATGGACATGTAACGATTTTACATGTGCAAGGCACTGCTGCATTCGTTCTATATTCCCCTAAGGAATCACATTTTACGTAAGGAGGGATGAAATTCTATTACTTGTCTCAAAAATGCATCGTGTCGCAACAGTGATATTTATTTGGCTTCCTTTGCCTAGCCTCTGGGTCTCTCACACACACACCAGCAGGATGTGTGTGAAATTCCTCCACTGTGTTTTGTAATCCAAGCCGTCTGCGAGTAGAGCCATCATCTCCACAAAACATCTCCCCCGATCCAGGGAGACAATGATGCATCTGGCTTGCAGAGAGCCTCGGGCTGCCTCGCTCTCATCCACAATCCCCTCACCCCACAGCTCTCGTCTTCACTGTGGAGACACACCGGCTACAACCAGTACAACCACACATCGGTTTCCTGGAACCCAGATCACATGGGACCAGCCAGACCATCCAGAGTCACACCTCGGTCCATCCAGAGACAGACACCGGGGGAGCTGGAGAAGACGCAGACTGAGATAAAGCTGATTGAATCACAAAAGAAAACACAAGATATCACCCAGAGCTTTCCACCGTTTAGACCCCTGGAGCTTCAGCAAACTCTCCCAGCATGGAGACCCAACGGAAACGTAGTAAATCATCTGGAGGATGTGCTTTCTTCAAACAACCCCTGCGGCCTAATGCTCTTCTATTGCAATCAAGTGAAATTTAGAAAGTAAACAACGTTTCGGATTGTTTTGAGAGTTGAAAGAGCAGCGTTGAGTCGGGAATGATGACTTCTCAGTCCCCCAGCGACCCAAGAGCCAAACAGCAGGAGGCCGGACCCGGACCCGACAATCTGTTTCAATTAGAGTGTTTAATTCTAAAATTCTACAAAATCTTTAGTCCTCAAAAATATCAGTCGATTTGTTGCTTCTTTCGCAAGCGCAATTATTGTGGCCACAAAGCGAAGCAGGATCATAATCAGACGTGTTTCATCAAGACTGCACAAAAAAGGAATTGTAATCGAACGTACGTTTTTACATATACAGTATATGTATTTTAATCATTAATGCGGTCACAATTAAACTCTTGGGTCAAAGTGACACAATATATTTCAATGACAGCCTAAATATTGTGACAGTGTTGGAGTTTATTTATAAAACAAGAGTCATCTGAAAGTCGTCTAGGTTTATTTAAAGATTGTTTTCCAGAATTAAATGCTACCAAAAATATTGCTATAAGTAAACATTGGCAACATTAAATATTATATTTTATTATTTGAACTGAATTCAAAACAAATCAAAGACTAACGTAAAATAACTGGTTGGTTTGATTGGTATCAATTTCAAACTTTTCCAAACATTTTTCTTATTCATTTTATGTTTTTTTCCATAATTAAGTGATCCATAATTATTCATTAAACACAATTCTACCTGGCATCATACCTGATACTGTCAGAAACTGTATCATTGGTAAAACGTATGACACTATAATATACCTATAAAATAAAGTTTGTGGCAAAACATCTGGATGGCAGAAAAAAAAGACAAATCTGTGAAGCACAGTTTTAACCTAAAAAGCAAATCAAGGCTTGACCGAATTCAAAATGTCCATCAGAACCCCGAGACACAAACACTTTGATCATCTACGCTTATCAATTAACATATAATGATATCTAGTGTGCTGATAAGACCTATTGACTGATACAGAGGAAGCCACAGCAGAAGGTGGAAATCTGAGCTCAAAGAACCAGACTCACTTCTCTAACAAACAGTGGAGTAATGCCATCCTGTTCAAGCCGGGCAGCAAGAGAGAAACCCACTCACCCGATTGGACGGAGCGGAACTGCGGGTGACCTCCTCATAGGCCGACACGTTCTCCCAGGTGGTGATGAAGGCGTGGGTGGGGGTGAAGGTGGCATCAGGAAAGCCGCTCTTCACGTCTTCCTCCACCCGCTTCAGCACAGTGGGAGACTCCGTCTGCCGGTAGAATATGGATCCTTTTCCTTCACTGGTGTCAATGTCGGCGAGGAACGGGGCGATGACAGGGAAGTAAGTGGGGAAGCCGTCGTCCACATACTGCTTCTCCATGGGAAGATCCTGAGTGGAGATGATTCCATTGGTGGCCACCTAAAGGGGAAAAATAACATTAAACCCGCAAAAACAAAACAAGATGTAACAATATATTAGATGTAACAAGAAAAGGATGTAATATACGACACTTTATGTTTGATGATTGTACAGATTTAACGTTACTATCCAAAACAGGACTTAATGATCTATGTTTTAAAGGAAAAATAGGACAAAGTAAAAGTTAAAATACCAGCTAAAAAAATGTATGCAAAATATAATTGTGCAAAATATGAATTGCAGCAAGTATTTTTTTATCTGTTTTATACTGTTTTCTTATTTTACAGTTTCTCATATTTTGTTTCCACTTTTTCAATACACTAACATGTGTGTTTGTGTGTGTGAGAGAGAGAGATAGAGAGAGAGAGAGAGAGAGAGAGAGAGAGAGAGAGAGAGAGAGAGAGAGAGAGAGAGAGAGAGAGAGACCAAAAAATAACTTTAAACGTGACTCAAAACACAATAAACACAAAAAAATGTATATCATATTAGACATGTATTAAGTTCAGTCCTACTTACATATAAGTTTGTGAATGAGGCTTCGTAGAAGTACATGGGTTTAGAGAGGGTTATCACTTGAGAGGTCTCGTCGTCCCCTTCTTGCAAAGTTACGTCCCCGTAAAGAACTCCATACGGATAAATGTCATGTCTGTGAATGGCTGTGACGTGATAAACCGACCAGGAGAGGTTCAGGAGGATTACCGCTATTTTGCCCCACGTCATTTTACAGGACGACACATTCAGTCTTCACGCGGCGAGCGAGCGGCACTATGAATGAGTTTGAGCGCGCGCTCGCGCTGATGTTAAACTTTGAGAGCGGACACTGATGGTGGGCGGGGTTGTGTGACGTCACGCCGACGTTGATTGGCTGCGGTGATTTGAGCTTCAGATGCATTTTGTACGTCTACGAAAGTGAAAACAAAAAAGAAGACTTAAATTATTAGAGAATGATTAAAATCACATTTTTACGATATTGTCTAACTAATACATTGCAAATTGCGCAAAGCAGTCTTGTTTTAATTACGGTTCATAATTTGTCACTTTCAACCCGACGAAACAGCGATGCCCATCGGAAATATTTATTGAAATTGTATTAAAATTTCAATCATTGCTGAATATTGCAGACACATTCAAAACATTTCATTTTGACACATTTTGAACAATTCCTATTTTACGTTTGTCATCGAAATAACGCTTAAAAGCAATTATAGCCCCACCTGGTGGTCTAGACGGATTAAAACACTGAATTTGCTTTAAAGATAAAAATTTATATGGTTATGATAATTGACTAGGAAAATTAAAATTTTGAAACAAGTTTACCGTTCAAAAACAGACAAAAATGTCTTTTAGGACAGCATTTTCATGAATTAAAGTGTCAACCTGCTTAAAAAAACAACAAATACGAATAATTAAGTAAAAAAAAAAACTCCAAAAACCAGGTGAACAAAATACACGATTAAGATGGCTAGTTTGTCTGTTCATATGATTTAACAAACAAAAAATAGTCAAACGTCGGCTTGTGTTTTTATTTTGATGTGCAATAATTCAGATGATTATACACCTTTTCGCCAATAGATGGCGGTACGTAAACACTTTTGAATTAATGTGCTTGTACTAAGTAAATGTGTTCTCATTGAATGTTTAAAAATGACAACAACACGTTTTAATATAGCAATGCTCATGATGTTAATAACAGGACATTTCTATCATGTAATGTTCACCACGAGTCTTGTACAATATTGGCAATGATATGACATCTATCTATCAGAATTGACATATGACAAATACAATTTGAATTTATGCAAAATGCCAAATATCTACAGCCAGGTTCCACTAAAACAGTATAAACTAAAAAGATGTTTAAAAAAATTATAAAGTAAAAACAAAAGTTTTATTTAAAAGTAAGTGTTTAAATCCTTGAGGTCATGCTTCTTCGTGTCATAAAACACTCGAAGAAGCTCCTGAGTAAGAAGAAACTCAAATTCCTTCTTTAACATGTCGCAGCATGTGACGCTGAATTCAGTATGTCAAAGAATTCTGCTTTACACAGCTTAACCTGTATGAATGTGCACTTCTCTAGAGGATTTAGCTGATATTAAATGAATCCCACCCTATTTCCCAAACTTGTGGATGCATTCATACTTTGTAGATGCATGAACATTTAAATAAACGGCAGTGTTCTTTATGTTTATGTTCATTCAAGCATCTTTATCTTTATTTCATCTTATTATTTATTTATTATTCATATAGATGTCTTTATATTTATATTCTCTATTCTTCTATATGTTCTCCCTGCTGTTGTAAGATGCAATTTTCCCACTGTACAGATACAAATCTGTCTGTCTAAGTTTCCCACCACCTTATTTAGATTTGTAGATTTTTTGATTTCACAATTAAATCATGTCTTTCTGTCTGTCTGTGTGTTTGTGTGTAAGAGAGAGAGAGATAGAGAGAGAATCTGTCTGAGTGTGTGTGTGTGTGTGTGTGTGTGTGAGAGAGAGAGAGAGAGAGAGAGAGTGAGAATCTGTCTGAGTGTGTGAGTGGGAGAGAGAGAGAGAGAGTGCGAGCGAGCGAGTCTGTAGAGGGTGGGGTCAAAGCCTGTGACGTTGCCTCAACATTCAACAGCTCTTTGAGCAGAAGACGTGATGTCTCAGTGCTCTACAGTCTCGCGGAGCAGCCGAGCAGCTCACTCCTGTTCTCCTCCGAGCACCATGCAGGAGCAGACGGCCTTCAGGAGCAGCCCAGGAGCTCCACTCAAGGCAGCCCATGGAGTCTACACCACCACAGAGACCTAGACACCATCAGACCTTAAAGAGGAAAGAGAGGAAGAAAGAAGAAGAAAAAGGAGAAGAAAGAGGACACAAGAAGGAGAAACAGAGACAAAAAGACAAGAAAGAGGACACAAGAAGAAGAATAAGAATAAGAGACAAAAAGACAAGACAGAGGACACAAGAAGAAGAAACAGAGACAAAAAGACAAGAAAGAGGACACAAGAAGGAGAAACAGAGACAAAAAGACAAGAAAGAGGACACAAGTAAAAGAAAAAGAGACAAAAGAAAACAAAAGAAGGCAAAATCATGTCTTTTGGAGTCTTTCAAAAGTTCTCTTTGTCAAAAAGTACCTCTTTTGGACTCTTTCACTCCTTGTTTGTCTGAAATCATGCTCTTTCAGCACTCTTGGTCTGACTCTCTGTCTCATTTCAGCCTCTTTCGGAGCTTTCCACTCACTCTCGTCTTCACTCACAAGCCACTTCTCACTCTCAGCTGGCCATTCCAAGTCAAAAGTCACATTTTGCTGTTTCTATAACAAGCCGGAGGTCCAAAATGGGCGAGAACGACACCTGCCACGACAAGCAGACCCTGAGCGGAGGAAGTCCAGCCATCAGCGCCATGATGTTCGGGGCGGGAGTGCTGGGCAACCTGGTGGCTCTGGCTCTCCTGGTCCACAGGAGGAGGAAGACGAAGAACCGACAGCGCCAGTCTCTGTTTCACGTGCTGGTGACCACGCTGGTCATCTCGGACCTCTCGGGAACCTGCCTGATCAGTCCACTGGTGCTGACCGCCTACTTCACCAACACCACGCTGGTGGGCATGAGCGAGGTCACGCTGGCTGGAGGTCCAGTGGTGTGTGAGTATTTCGGATTCGCCATGACCTTCTACAGCCTGGCCACGCTCTCCCTCCTGCTGGCCATGGCGCTGGAGAGATGCCTGTCCATCGGCTACCCGTACCAGTACCAGAAGTGCGTGACCAAGCGCTGTGGGTACGTCCTCATCCCCTGCATCTATCTCATCTGCTTCGTCTTCTGCTCCGGGCCTTTCCTCGGCTTGGGGAAGTACGAGCAGTACTGTCCCGGGACGTGGTGCTTCATCGCCATGAACTCAGAGGGACTGGAGCTGGCCTATGCCAACGTCTACGCCACCCTCATGCTGCTGATGATCACGGTGATCGTGGCGTGTAATGGCTTCGTGGTGTATCATCTGGTGCTGATGTACCGGAGACGCAAACTCAACCGTGGCTCGGTCCAGACACGGAGCAAGAGGGACCGGAGATACCTGTCGTGGGCTGAGGAGGTGGAACATCTCATCCTTCTGGTCTTCATGACCGTCATATTCGTCACCTGCTCGCTGCCTTTAGTGGTAAGACAAATGACACGTCATTTGAAAAAGTGGTGATGAATTATGGCTAAAGGTGGAAAAAAATATATACGTGTTTAATATTGGCTAAATGTTTGGACACAGACTCAACACGGAAGAGTTTAAAGTACTTTAAAAGCACGCAAGATCATAGATTGAATATAATGGTCGTTGCTTTTCGATTTTTTTTTTTGAAAACTGATATGCTTTATATTCCAGGCACAGACATTTGTTACAATGAAAGAAATTCACTTGTAAAAGGTGCACACAATTATAGATAGAATATAATATTCATTGTTTTTCGCTTTTATTTGAAGAATGACATGCTTCACATTCCAGGCACAAACATTTGTTCCGATAAAAAATAATTCACTTGTAAAAAATGCACAAAATTTTAGATAGAATATAACGGTCATTGTTTTTTGCTTTTATTTGAAGCAATATATGCTTCACATTCCAGGCACAAACATTTGTTCCGATAAAAAATAATTCACAATTTTAGATGATGGTAATTTTTACCTTTTTAAGTAAAAAAATGAAATGGAAATACATTTTTCAAACAATAACAATTTCACTGTTAAAGTGCACATAGGCTATCATAATTTGTTTTGTTCGTTTTGTTTGACCAAAAACAAGCGCTATAAATGATTTTGTTTGCTTTTAATGTACTTTTAATGTTTTTGTATACTGATAATACTGATACTCATACAATACGATACTATTATACATATATCTATTCTATGTATGTACAGTATATACGTATATTGATACATAGATACGGTATACAGTCAGCTCTTTTTGCCAGAAGGGAGAAGATGTCAGGTTAGAATAGTACATTCCAGAGTTCTATGGAACTAATGATTTACTGGGCAATGTCCAACCTGAATCTTGGTGAGATCAGATCGAGCATCAAGACATGGATTTGATGGCAAGTGTGAAGATGATGGATAGTGTGTATGTCTGTGTAAGTGTGAACATTTCTTCTTAATACAAAAGCAAAACAAAAGCAACATGCAAATATAGCTGCAGGCAGCAGGGGCGTGGTCTGAGCCTTTCATGATGCGTGTTGACAAACATTTGCAAAAGCAGGAAATGATTTGTTTTTAATTCATTACAGTAACGTCAATGCATGCAAACGGTGATTATATGTTGACAAGTTTTAAAAAATTATAGAGCACAAACAGTTAATGTGTACGTATATATATATATATATATATATATATATATATATATATATATTAGACAGTTAATAACAGGGTTAGGAGGTTTAAAAAAAGATCTTTATATTAAATAAAGTATTTTTGTCAAAACACAAACTATGTGTAAAAAAACTTGTACGTGTGAAAACATGTATTGTGAAAACAATAAATGTCAAAGACTAATTTAGTGTTAATTAAACATTACTCACAAGGATAAAAGACAGAAATGACAAGCCATTTTTATCTTTTCAAAAAAAAAAAAAAACACTGTCATGTGAAAATAAACACACTGAGAAAAGTTCGAGATTAAATCAGGCAGTAATCTAATATTATCTCCTACTTTTGCAACTTTGAAATATAGTGTTTCAAATTAAAAGCCAAGCAAGCCTATCAGTGTTTTTAATATTATTATTTTTTATTATTAGCGGATCAAGACTGAAGGGCTATAGGATCCCAGTCCGGTGGATCTCACAACTGAAGAGTCCTTAATTTAGCAACTAAAACCCAACTCTTGTTTTTCACTTGTATAAAATACACTGCCATGGATCAAATGGTTTTGTCAAATCATAAATCTTAACCGCCATGACGACAATCCCAAGTGTGGCTTTGGTTTGATTCTCATTGACAGATGCCTGAAGAGGAAGCGAAGAGATAATGAAAGACAGAGGGAGAGAAAGAGAGAGAGAGAAAGAGAGAGATAGAGAATGCAGAAGTAAACAAACATGAGACTGATATGAACTCTTCATGGCTTAGTCCTGCGTCTTATTTCATTTAGGAGACTTAACTGTCATCTGAGAATTTCAAAGAGACTCTATGAGCTTGTGATGGAAAGTTTAGAGAACCACAAAGTGGCTTTACATGTCACTGCATCTGCGGAGAAAACAAACAGTGGAGACGCTGGTTATAGGGGTTTTCTCTAGGCGAATATCAACATAAAGAACTTTATTAGCTTCAGCGAGAGCAGCTCAGATCACTATCACAGGAACAAAAACCTGCAATTAAAAAGAACCGCCCTTGAAATCCTTATCTAAAGTTAAGATCATGTTGAAAAAATGTGATTTTTCTTCTGCTAGCAACACCAAGAGTGTGGGTTTGATTCCCAGGGGAAGGTTGAGTTTGACTTGGAAACTCACGGACATTAAAACAGCACATTTCTAATATAAATATAAATGTAATAAATAATTAGAAATAGTGCTTATAGATTATTTTTTTGGTTGTTTAATTTTGTTTTTATCATACATATATTAATAACAAAAAAAATTAAACACATTTATTTAGCTAATGGCTGCAAAATAACAAAGAGTGCAAAACTCAAGATGGCTTTAACACTTTCTCTGCCAAACATATGAGATATGGTTTCTATAATGAGAAAAAACATTGCCTATTGAAAAAAATGCATCTATTATTGTGAAAATGACCATTAAAACACTAGACTCACACACCTTGTTATAACAAACAACACAAATCAATCGGTTGGAATTTAAACTGTGACACACAGGTACTTTTTGTTAAATTTCCAATTTTTCAAAGCCACTCTGGTTAAAAAGTCATGATTTTACCAAGAAGTAAAAGGCCGCGTTCTATATCTTCTCTTCAGCTCCGTGTGTACATCAACTCGACAGGAGGACCCAAGAAGACCAAGACTGACCTCATGGCCCTGCGCTTCCTCTCCGTCAACTCCATCATCGATCCATTGGTGTTCATCTTCCTCAGTCCCTCGGTTCTACGCTTCCTGTTGGGGGCCTTGTGTAAGACCACCTACATGCCTGCCAGGAACTCCATCTTTAAAACATCCATCTCCAAAGTCCCACCAGGACCAACCGAGCAGTTCCATCCAGGATCCAGTTTCATGGAGACCACCCAGCTCAACAAGCCCGAGCAGACATGAAGCGGAACTACAGATCTTCATCTTCATGAGTTCAGTGAAGTCTGTACAATCCAAACCGAGACACTTTGGAATCCAGGTTTTGCTTTCAGATTCATGAACCGTTGGGACAGACCGATCTAAATAAAGACTTGGAACCCCATTGAGATGGTTTAACTGAGAGAAAAAAACCAATAGTGTGGCCAATGGGGAACATTATGATTCCTCAACCACAGCGATGATGGCAATGAGGAACGTCAGAGGAACTTGAGCGTGATTGGTAGATGTTTCATTGCTGCAGTATTCACAGCTCTGCGCTCCACTGCCATTCCCATTTCGGAATCTGTCCTGACTTGAACGTTTTCCAATTGGGAAATGAAAGCAGCCGTTGACCTGTGCTGATTTGCGTAGAGCAGACCTGTATTTATAATTTAAACATATTTATTACGCTTTACTGTATTTAACCAACAAAACGGCAAAGACGTTCTCGGCCATTCCTTCATAGTTTGTCATGTGAGATGTTCTGTTGCGTGAAGACGTCGTCATGGCTGTTAATGTGTGAACTTAATGTTCTGTGAGATTGTTCAGAACGGTTCTTCTACTTTAGCTGTGAATGTCAGTGTTTTTTTCTGAGTGGAGGAAGAGTTCAGAAAAATAAAACGTGTAAAGCGAGGAAATTACGGGTTCCCTAAACCAAGATATCTGTCTTAAAGTGTTTTGTTTTTCCATTAATGAAAGTTATGCTAAATAGAAATAAATGGACTTGGATTGAAAGATGACAGAGCGATATAAAGATACACAAAGGTAAAGACAGACAGACCGAATCATAAAAACAAAAGATATAGACAGAGACAGATCAAGAGATAGATGGAAAAACGAAGATATAGACAGGCAGATAAAGAGACACACAGACAGACAGATGGGCAGAGAAATATATAGACAGAGATATAGCCAGAAAGACAAAGACAGCTCAAGAGAGAGACAGACAGACAGACAGACACAAAGGCAAACAGAGAGAAAGACAGGTTAAGATATGGACAGGACAGATATAGAGAGACGGCAAAATAAACAGACAGATTTTAGACAGAAACACACAGCCAGAGAAATACACAGACAGATACAGAGGAATAGATAGACAGGCAGATATAGACAGACAGATATAGACGGACAGAAATATACAGAGGGATACAGACGGACAGACAGACAGGTCAAGCGATGGACAGACAGTTATAGAAATAGACAGACAGACATATATAGACTGATCAGGACAGATACAGACAAACGGAGATACATACAGACAGAAATTTAACGGACAGAGATTCAGACAGCCAAATACCGACATAGACAATAGATAGACAGACAAATAGACAGACAGAGAAATACACAGAGAGATATAGACAAACAGACAGACAAGTCAAGCGATGGACAGACAGTTACAGAAATAGACACATATAGACTGATCAGGACAGAATAGAGAGACGGAGATATAGACAGACAGAGATAGAGACAGCTAGAGAAATACACAGACAGATACAGATAAACAGACAGATATAGACAGACAGATAAATACGGATAAATAGACAGACAGATATAGACGTACAAATAGACAGACAAAAAATACACAGACAGATACAGACTGACAGATAGACAGACAGATATAGACAGATAGATACACAGTCAGATAGAGACAGACAGATATAGACAGACCGATAAAGACGGATAAATAGACAGACAGATATAGACGGACAAATAGACAGACAGAAAAAAAACAGACAGATACAGACTGACAGATAGAGAGTCAAGCGATGGACAGACAGAGAGATAGACTGTAGAGATAGACAGACACACAGCAAAATGTCGTAAAATACGACCTAAAAACCACAAACAAAAAAACTCTCCATCCACGAATCTACTGGTTCTTAATATCATGACAGTTTTGTTGCCAGGTTTGCGCGTTGCTTCAGATCACTGCGTCTGCCAAGTGGTTAAAAGTTAACGTCCTTAAAATACACGAAAAAGCAGCGCAGAGCGGATAAATAAACAGAAACGGGAGCCGGAGGAACCGAAAGAGTGCGACCAGCGGCCGGAGAGCGTGACACGGCTGCCCTCGGGAGTGTGGGAACGCTGGGAAACCCAAGGGATGCTGGGATATCAGGGTACACACCACCACAGCTCAGGTGACTTCAAACCGGCCTATGGCGTTTGTGGTCCATTCCAACCTATTGATATGATTTTGATAAGGCTAAAAAAGTTATATTTGCGACCCAAAAGTTGCATGTTCGTATCCCAAACTGGTCAGTTCAATAGTTCTTGAGCAAGACACCAAACCCCATCTGCTTGGTCGCTAAGCGGCTTTGAATGGAAAATAAACACAAATAACTCTTTTCAAATAAAAACGACAAATAAATGAAAAGTTAGATCTTAGTTAGAAAAGAATCCTAGCCAAACGTAACACAGCACTGGGATTAATACGCCAACTTTTCAAATTTAAAGTACATTAAAAGTTCATCCAATTCACAAATTGAAAAAATAATTCAACCTCACCGTTGTAGGGTTCAACAGAACTTTTTTTAGCACAACTCATTCAACATTTTGCTGTCAACAGGGTCATCAAGCAATGCCAGTAGGCCACAAAAGACTCCAGAGAATCTGCTTTTGCACCCCTGGAATAATGTGTAAATGCACTAGGTGGCAGTAGCGCGCTCAATGTTACAATGCGCACAGTGAGTAGTGCATGCGAGAGAAAGTGTAGTGGCCGCACTCATGCAGGACTATGTATATGATATTTTTAGTACTGAACAAAACTGTGCAAAAAATATTTAACATGGAAGAAAAAAAAGAGACGAGTAAAAAAATTGAACAGACGAGAAAGTTCCACGAAGCCTGTTAGCGTTTGGTTTCACTGCGACTATGGTGAGAGACAAAGAAGAAGGTCACTGTGTTTGCTTTGTTTAAATCCTTTTGCCTGAAATTGAAAAGTTGTTTAACGTTTTTAAAGTCTTTTCCTTTGCACCAATGTTAATAAAGGTATTTTTGTTTGGAGCCAATAAAAATGTCTTTCCCTTTTGACTTCAATGTTAATGACGATTCAACATCATCCCGATTCCCAACTAAAGTTTGGACAATATTATAGACTAAATTATTATAGTTATATCTTGCAATCTTGCAAAATCTGTCATTAAATCGCAACTAAATCTCAGAACAATAATACGAAATAGGATATTACAGTGATACCATTCATTTTGCTCTCATTTCAATTTTTCGTGCTTATTCAAAATTTATGGCGAATCCATCTAACTCGCTATCGCACAGAACAAAGCAAAACCCAGAAAAATTGCTCTAGACTTGGAGTGGGTGAATTGTGTTGTAGCACGTGTGATAAAGCACCGGTTCAATAGAAAGTCTATAATTGACTATCATTCAAGCGGAGCAACATGAAGTCAAACCCAACAAATCACAAAGATTCCTGGTGTATACAACAAACAATGTGCATCTACATTCTACAACATGTAAAATACAACATCTAAAAGCGAAATTGCTAAAAACTTTGAGAAATTACCGCTTTAAGATGCCCTTTTTTTTTCAAAATTATAAAATGCTGGAGAGGCTGGAATTCATAGTAATGGTTCTATGTTTGTGTTAACTTCATATTTGGTTGATGTGGAATTGAAGATTTTGTAGGGTTTTTTCACAGTTATATTGCTTGTAGGAATGAATTTGTGAACTGATAACAGAGCTGTGTTTTTGTGTTCTAAAAAGTCAGATCTTAAAAGCTCAGCAGCTCCAGCGAGGAGCCACGGCTGCAGGATCTAGACGCTTTCAGAGGTGCTGCGATAAAAAGCTTTAATAGGACTTGGCTTGAGATGACGCCATCAATCCTAACTTGATTATCGTTCTGGGAACACACAGGCAATTCCATGTCAATGTGATTTGTTGTAAAGTATCGTAACATGCATTACTGCGTCGATCCTGAGCATCGACATTTTCCACATGGCATTCTCACAGCTTTACGTTTTTTTCACGGAAAAATGTCCTGTTAGTGAAAAGTGGTTCAATTTCAACAAGAAGCTATTTTACAATAACTGGCTAAATAAAAAGAACAAGTACTTGCGCACGCACACACACTCACACACGCGCTCAATATCAAGAACAAAAACAATATCATTGTGACTGATACTTTGTAACTTCAATTGAAAGCCTAAAAAAGGGACAATGTTGGCCAGGGGTGGGCAAACTACGTCCCGGGGCCAAATGTGGCCCGTTAAATGTTTTAATCCGGCCCGCCGAAGTTGTAAAAGTTAAATGAAAGTCAGATTTTTGTAAAATCGGGTTAATCTGTTATGAAAGGTTACCGGTATTTTTTCTTTTTTAACACATTATGAAAAGCAGAACCATAAACACAAAATGTACGTAAAAGAATTGTACTAGTATATTTTTGCCATTTATTTTTGTACTGTCAGTCTATGGAATCAGAAGCCAAAAATATAAAACAAAAATATCTAAGAACAAACTAAAATCTTCACGTTTTGGTTTGAAACCCTTTTTTCTGCTTCAGATTATTTTGTCGAATTTCTTCCGTTTGGACTTCTGGCACCAGCTTCCCTTACTCTGATTGGCTGGTGAGAATGTGATTGACAGCCGCTTGACCAGGAAGCTCGGTCCGGCCAAGTATTAGAACCCAATGTGGCCCACGAATCTAAAAGTTTGCCCACCCCTGATGTTGGCAAACAACTCCCTAATGCAACATTATCGTCTGTATTTGTTACGTTAAAGAGTGACTTTGCGGCTCGATCTGGAAATACTTTCATTACTTTTATCCAATTACAACAATGCTAATGAAAGCTATCGGTAGTAATTAATGTCAGCGGCGGTAATTGACCTGGAGGCTGGTGGTGGCCTGGGTAATAGCTGGAAGTTTGCTGGTAATCACATGAAGCCCATTTGACCCGGTTTGCGTGATAAATGAGACACTGAAGCGAAGGGAGGAACGATCTTCTTGTTATCTCGCGACCCAAATCAGCAGGAAACAGATGTGGGCTTGATGCCACATCCGCCGGTACCAAGTTCTGCTGCTCTCACAGATGGGATGCTCTACTGAGAGACAACTGAAAATGTGCATTAGTAATGTATAAATAGGATTCACTCACAATACTTTTTAGGTTCAATGCAGGTTTCAAGACAACATTTTTTTAAGCATAATTATATAGGAATATATACAGTATATACTTTTACAAAGAGTGTGTGTACAGGTCAAAAGGTCAAACTAGGTTAAAGTCCTAGGTTGTTATACTAAAGTGGGGCACTTGTGGGGACTTTTGGCTGGGCCCCACAACTTTAAAGGCTTTTAAGGGGTCATGATGAAATTTTAGGGCTGAAGTTACAATTAGTTAGTATTTTGATGGTTGGGGTTAGAGAACATATAGTGTAAATAAATAGTGTGAGTGTGTGTCTGAGTGTGTCTCGAAAAAAATATTAATTTGAATACGTAACACTGATTAAAAAAAAATACCAATGCACAACATTTTTAGATTAACACAATGCTAATAAACATTATACATTATACGTGTATGTTTTTCAAATGGAGCATTTAAGTGACAAATGAATTCTTTTGATTAAAAAATGAAAATTGAAATATTTTGTTATTGCATTTAAAAGCCCCATTAGAAAATCAATTGCATTTAAAAGCACTAATCAACGTAAAAGCAAAAAATAACCGTAAACGATTTTTTTTAATAAATTAACACAATAAAACAAAAAAATATGCGTATGTTTGATCTGTAGCAGATCAATTTTGGGCCTATGTACACTGTTATCCTTCAACTATAAATAAGGAATAAATACCTACATTCTAAATTTGATCTGAAGAAGTCAAGCAAATTTCCATTCATCTGGAAAAATCTATTCCACCAAGCTGACCGTAAGGAACTTCATTTATCTTATGTGATTGAAAATTAATTTTCTCCGGACAAGACGAGCCCGATATCGGATCCTTGCGGCCATTATGGTTCCTATGGGAAATCAAAAAAAGAAAAATGAATCTAATTGTGGCACATCCAAGTTGGTCTACATTCACGTCACAGGTTCTTCTTCTGACCTTCCGCATCAACCAATAATTAACCATAATGCTTTTTGGGCGATGACTTGGATTTTCCTTTCTGACTTTTATTGGTACAGCTAAGCTTGGCTAATAAGGCATGAAATTCACCTCCTGTCTCCCGTGGAAGGTTGGAACATACTAGAAAACATCATTCCATCTCATTGCTCATTTCCTAAGGGCTCGGGCCAAACATCTGAGAGCTGCTGTGGATTTCCCAGCCCCCAAAATAATTCAGATGTTAAGCCATTTGAAACCGGCCACTATCTCTGACAGCACAAACCCCCAGAGAAAACGCTTCAGCCACAATGTCCGTACGAGCCTTAAGACCTTTTTTTGGTGAACTCGTAAATCATGTTCTCATACACACAAACATGCACGCACACACACAAACTCAACTTTTAATATAAAACAGATAAAAGTCTGGCCAGCCAATAATGTTGGAGCTGTGGAGCTTCTGCAGTAATCATAACTATCACATGGAGGTGCTCAAGCCAATTTGCCGAACACTCATTTTTCAAGATAATAAAATTACTAATAAAGGGACTAATAAAGGTTCAATGATTTCTATTTTAATTATTATTATAATAAGCCAGAATCTCAAATCTAAAGTCTCGCCACCTTGTGTCCGGAAATTGAATTACAGGTTCCTCTGCCATTTAAAAATCCGGCCAGCATCGAGCTGTTTTCCGGAAGTTCGGAATTTTCAAATTGTATTGGGAATTCCATTTCTGTCACTTCAAAAATAAACAGTTCAAACACAAACGTGAATTTCACGGACAAAGTGCAAAACGCAAATTTAATTTGCACGGTCAGTTCGAGGGGTGTATTTGAGACGCAACACTTGCCAATCAACATCAGTGGGCGGGTCGGCTGTGAATTATTGGGTAGGAGTGGAAGAGAATGAACTCATTCTGATTGGCTGACTGTCACCTCTCGAATGCACTTCTCTGATTGATCTCATGAATTGACTTTGTGGAAAAACTTTTCACGTTGGCGGTTGAGTGTTGCACCATTGTTGCTCATCAAAGCGAATGCTCCACATTTCAAACTCTGTCTGGACTATCATCCCACAGTGCCGGGATTTCGGACTACCTCGTGAAGTTAATCAAACATCACTGAAAGCTTCCTACTCCACCTTGACACAGCTATGTGTAACGATTGATGACCACGTCACATGGTCAGTGACCTCTCTCTTGACCTCACAGGTGTCAAAGGTGTTATTTTAAACTGCCGCTGACCTTTCTCCACAGAAGAATAAAGGCCGTAAGTTTAAAACGACCTCCGCACACTATTGGCTCGAGACAGCCAATGACATTTAACCCGCAGTATAAATAGAGTTAAGCATCTTTACGCATTGTGAGCTTTTGTGTAATAGTCAAAACAGCTGAACACAAACCCTCGACCGACAGTGCGCTACAGTAGAACTCATCAGCTGATGCGTCAGGAAGTGTGTGTCGTAAACGGTCCTCAGTGTGTGTGCTGGGATTAAGCCAGCCGCACTCTTACACACTGCTTACTCACACTCATCTCCCTTATGAGACAAACTCACACTTGACACCGATGTCAAAGATTGTCTGGTCTCCGGAAACTGAAGCAAAGTTGCTTGTAATTGTTACTGTGGTGGCAGTTTATGTTCAAGCGGTTGCAGGTTTGAATTTTATAATAAATAATGTAAAATCATTTTTCTAATTTAAATTGATTTGAAATAAAATGTAAATAACTTTATTGAAATAATGCTTAAATGTGGTTGAGGCTGAAGTGTTTTTTTGAAAATTCATGAAATGTTGTAAATTTAAATTCACATCAATCGTAATTAATTTTTTTTAATCGAACAAATTCGTAATTAATTTTTCCATAGCTAAACATTTTCTTAAATATACCGCATTTACGTATTGTTTTGCAATTTTAGCGGCTCAAAAACTTGTGAGGTGCTTATAATTGCTGATTTCAAATATGCACGTAAACATAAGCGTTAATTTTTCTACATTTCAAGTCAGGAACAATCACAAATAAACAGAAATACGTCATCTTTATCCTGTGGTTTGCGTGTGCGTTGTGTCCTATTTCTTTCTTTAAACAATGGTTCCGGAGGCAGACATGTATGTAAGTTTTTATTGGCTGAATAACAGAAATAAAAAACAATAGACACGGCCGGACACTTAACAGAGACAAAATAACACTGGAAGAAGTAAGTAACTAAATACAATTATTAATATGACCATATTGCATCCACGCTAGCAGCTAAGATCCGCGCTAAGTGCTAACTGCTAGCGCCTGAAAAGGAGTCGATAAAAACGCAAAGGCGTTCAAGAACACGAGTGTACTACACAATCAAATCTGTCTGCTACACAGAGAAAAACATGACTGATCTAATATTTACGTCTAACAAAAACACAATTCAGTCAGCTTTAGTCTGGCGTGCAGTGAGCAGTGGGATTATGGGAGGTGTAGTTTCGATTGCAAGCAAAGATCATATTTTATTATTTTTAAGTGAAAAAACATTGAAGTGATACAGTCACAAGTTAGGTTTGCAAGCTAAATAAAAAATTGTATTTTAACGAGAAAATATAACTTAATTTAGCCAGAAGTTAAAAAAAAAACAATTTTTAAAAATGTTTTATTTTGTGCCTTAAAAATCAGGGGGGAGCTTATATTCATGCGGTGCTTATATTCACGTTAATACGGTATTTAATATTAAATATATGATGGGCTTTATGTACCATGGATACCAGAAATAGCCGGTTCACTTTTACATTTTTTATGGACCTACAAACTGGTTAACAATATTTTAATCTTAAAAAATCTCATGCCTTTAAATTAAAAAAAAAAAAAGTTCTGGACTGAAAGTCTTTCTGGCAGGTGATGGAGCGAGTGCAGCTCAGACGCAGAGTTCATCACGTCCAGAAGAGACGGTCAGTCTGTGAGTAGGAGACGGGCCGACCCAGAAGACCTCTGGCCTGATGGCGGAGGAGGACAAAAGTCAGACGGCGTGTGAATAACACACACACTGTCAGCATCTGGAGAGATCAGACGCACGCAGAACACAAGTTACACAACGAGGAAATCACAAACGTTCCTCTACTTGCACATTATGGTTCATTCATGGAGCAAGTTTAATCGTGTCATTGAGGGTCGATCTGCGAGAACAGAAAACTCACGTCACACGGAACTGCAAACCAATCGCCATTATTGATCAGCACGTCTGCGCTTCCTGCCTGAACGATTGCTCACTTCCTCTCTGATGCCATTAGAGGGATGAGTCCTCATGGAACACCGCCAGAACCTGTTGTTTTGAGGTGAATTTTCAACACCATTTTGGAAATAGTAATAATTATTCCAAAAACAAAAAAAAAACCAACGGCTTTCTTAATGGAACTACACACTTTACAAGTCAAAAATATGACGTTAGAAAAAAAACAAAACAACATCTTGCAACTACGTAGTTGAACCCAAAAACCAGCTAGTTTTGAAATCGGCCAGCCAATACGAGAACTGGCCGCATTTTGCGTTTTGCCCAGTACATATATGATTCTGAAGTTGACCATAAAAAGTCACTGAGAGATTATTATTTGCATTTAATTATTATTATTAATACTATTTAAAAGATGATTAAGTCATGGGCCTATTAAAAAAAGGCCCATTTAAAAAACAAAATAGCTATACAATGGTATTGAAGCACTTGGTAAAACAGAAACATTGTTCTTTTATAAAACATAACAAATACAAATTATGTAACAGTTTTTCTGTTAGAGCACTGGTGTTTAAAAAACTGGATCATGAGATCATTTCCCAGGGAAAGCAGGAATTTGTTGAATTGTAAAAATTGTAATGAAATGTAAGTAAAGTAACATTAATGCATTTATAAAATCAATACATATATGATAACGACATGTGTAGATGAAATGATGATGATTAAACCAAGCAATTTGACTCGACTCCAAAAAATTAAGAAAATTAAACTCCTGCTTCACAAACTCCAAAGACTTTCCCCTGGAAGGAGAGAAGCAGTTCTTGTTGTTCTGGGGATTTTTTTTGACGATCCAATGCGCTCATCAGTTGAACCTTTCATAAAGGACGTTATTACAGATAAAACCCAAAGAGCTCGAGGAGATTGAAGGTTACAGTGGAACTTCTGGCACAAATAACAGGCTTGTTCTCAGAAGGTGACAGTAATCGCCTCAATCTCGTCTCGTGCTAAAACGTCACGGTTTCCTCTAAAAGGCTCAATACCACCAAACCTTGGGCGAATTAAACTGGGCGTTCGCGTCAATATAAATACTTTGTCTTTGGACACAAGTGAACAAAGCTCTTGAAGCGTTCAGCACAACCTTGATTCCTTGTTACGACTAAGCAAACACCAATCAATCTTCTCGCCGTCATTACAGCTCTACTGCTTTTCTTTCTTCTGGGAATAAAAAAAAACGAATTTACTGGAAAGGCTGAGATGACTCGAAAACAGTCGGGCGGTAATTACACAACCCCGAAAAAAAGACAACCAAAAAATATAAATCAGAACTTTTCGCAGTCTGTAAAACGACACGCAGAAAAAACAAAAGCAAATCAAGATTCTCCGTTCTATTCCATTTGGCCAATAAAGTGTAAATCAGTAAAGTAAACCATTAAAGTAAAGATAATCAGGTAACTTCATCAGTAAAGTAAATACGCACCGAGTCAAACTTGACTTTACTGCCAATTTGGCCGGTCACAATGTAGAGTACATTAAACATTTAAATGGATGTTTAAAATTAGTCTAGTTGCTGAAGAATGAGAATAAAATTAAATATTGTATTATTCTTTGGTGTCTGTAATGCAAAAACAGGACCCATGTTGCTTTGGTTTCGTTCTTCCAGGTTTTGTTGTCTTTTTCAGTTCTTCATTTTGGCAAAATTGATGCCTGGATGAAAGTTATTCCAATATTAGTGTTCAGTCATTACATAATTTCCCCAATAGTCTAAAATTACTAAACAGCGTAAATACATTATGTAAATAAAAACACTTCCCGGGCCGAATATGACCGAAAATTTGATTAGAGATGTTTGATTATTAAAGTAAAAAATTGTCAATAAAGACAAAAACAAAAAATGAACTACTTGTACTAGCTTGTGAAAAACTCAATTGTTCTTGTTTAAAAAGTCGAACCAGGACATTTTTTTATTTCCCCAATAATCTTTAAACCTGTAGCATTCGCACGGAGAATCGGCAAGAGCGTCGTCCAGATTCCAGAGGAAAGCATGAACTTGCACGTTTGCTGTCGTAATCTGATCCGAGCGCACGCAAGTCGCAGCATCTCCGGGTTACGCAAATGTGAATACGCAAATACGATTACACGTGATTCATATTGCAGACGGGAAAGTGACTGAAAAGCCGACGACTTTAAGACAAGAAGCGACTGACCACCTGCTTCATAATTTACAGCTCGGGCCATTAGAGAACCATTACTCCACATTCAAGCAGGAAATTCGGCAGATTCTTCAGCTCCTTCTCTCTGGAGGTCATGAACCTTCTCGATTGAAGCTTCTAGGCCTTAGAAACCAACACGGACAGACCAACAGGCCGCTATTCCTCATCATCCGCTCATAAAAGCTCGGCATTGATTTTCTAATGGGAGTCTCCGCGCACGTCACAGGCCGGAATAAGTTGGTTAGAGTGGATTTCATCTATGGTCATAAGAATTGCTATAAGGACCGTTGTGTGTTTGAGAGTCTTTGGTCAAAATCAATAGCGCACGGGTCCCTGGTGCACTTCCTTTAAAACGGCAATGCCAGTTCAAGTCGATTCGCTCCAGACAGTCAATCTCTTCTCTTCAATCTCGCTTTTTGAGGAAGATTGTTATATTTTGACAAAACGATTGGTCGGAAGGAATAGATTTTACAAATACTACATTGTTATAGTCACATTGTTGCTAGTTACAATGTAATGCTGCATTGCTAAATGCTACATTATTTATATAAAAACTAATTCAATTTTTTTTATTTATTGGCGCCTTTCATGAGTTACAACCAAAGCCCGAAATTGCCCAGTCATTACGAGAACCTGCCGCACTTGGCCAGTATGTGTAAAAACGGATTTAGCTCTGATGAATTGGTCGGTAGTTGATCATGTTAAATCAATAAGATGTGTAACGATATTTGAAATATCGTACAAAGTTTATGAACATTTTCTGAGGTCATCATACAATTTTTGACCTTTAGACATAATTTGAAGATCATTTATAGCTTTTACAAAATATTCGACAATTGAAATGAATCCAACTTTCCATGATGTTCACACTCACCATTAAAAATGATGATTTCTTTACACATCAGTGTTTGTGTTTGAATAGATCCATGTGTGTATGGCTACATAGGCACAAATATATACGTAGTTACCGTATTTTTCTGACTAGATCAGGAGTGTCAAGCTCATTTTCACCGAGGGCCACACCAGCATAATGTCTGTCCTCAAAGTGCCGGATGTAACTTTTAAATGTAACTAAATGTAAATGTAAAACTAAATGTAATCAAATGTATTGTGAAATAAATGTAAATATCCTAAATTATTCAAGTGACATTTGCAGTTGCGTAAAAACCCATGTTTGCTTGTTGCTCTAACATAAATCTTTTTGAATTTTATCAGCTTATGAAAACAAACTTAACTACATTAATGAAGGATCAAACTGTCCAAGTGAATAAAGAAAAATAATAAAACTGTGAAAACACGGCCTTGTCTACAGTAGTCGAAAGGCATCATGGGAAATGAAGTTTTTGGTCAGCGCATGCTCAATTTATTTTTTGGTATTTATTTTTAGACACTTTTTTTAAACTCTCGCGGGCCACATACTGTAAAATGACATGGCGGGCCACATCTGGCCCCCGGGCCTTGAATTTGACACATGTGGACTAGATGATAAAATAAAAAAGGTTAAAAAAATATAATTTGCCTTATAATTCTGAATAAAATTCTTACCACATGAATAACAGTATCTAAATGTACACTCACCCATTATATACCGTACACATACTGGAATATACGTATTTCAACTTGGAGCTTAAGCTGAAAATTCCTCAAAAAAAAGCACCAAACTTCCAACCTGGTGACCATAAAATCACAGATAATGATCTTCACATGTCGATGTGCACACACATGACCAGCTCTGCTTACATGGGAAACTCTGGGGCCACAGACGGCCATCACTTGAGTAAATAACACGCCGTTCATAAAAGTCTAGCATTCGAGTTGCACACCAGAACATCTGGGAATGTGCGACTGGTTTCCGATCCAGTCCAGTTTGTTGACGGCGTAGTTGAGCAAGCGCCTGCGTTTGACTTCAACTTCGAAATCAACTCAACATGCAGCGTCGCTCATGCTCAAATTCACTTTTTCCGCTGCTTCCTCTGAGATCGAAAATAGCCTCCATGTGTGCGGTTATTATTTCAAGGAGTGAGTATAAAAAGACAAAAAAAAAGGAGCTTATGTTTGTCTTAATTTCATTGGCTTGACACTAGACACAAAGAAAAATACTGTGCTTGAGACAAACCCTTTAAATGTCATGTGAAGCGTTGACATCACAGCTCTGAGTGTGCCGGAGGGTTTGGTGTTTGTCTTTGGTTATGGGCCACATTCTTCTCCTCGCTCTCTCCTTCATCGTCTGCACTAGATCTTTTCTTTTCGTTTTTCGTTTTTGCAGGCCTCTGAGCAGCATAACCCGGGGCTTCTCGGTCCATTATGGCCAAAAAGTCATGGAATGGAACGGGAGGATCCCATTGGTCCGCTGGAATCAAACCTGAAATGGAGAAGAATCGAGACAGATATTGGCATCGGTGGTGAACACTGAAGAATAAGAATACACTTTGCATAACCTGTCAGGACTGTAATAAACACTGGCTGCGGTGTTTACACGCCACACACTCGCGTAAATTAAGCTTGATAGCGGGAAATCTGGACATTTCTCCGATGCGGTTTCCAGATGTGGAAACTATTCCAATATATCGTAAATCAATCTACTGTAAATCAACGCCATGACCTCAACCAAAAAAGAAGTGTTTGGGAAAACTTCATTCAAATTCAATTATGTACAGAAGTGATACGATATGATTGTCAGACAATTAAGAATACATATGGGAAAAATAAAACATTTTTAATTATGGTTAGAGATACATATGAATAAAATTATACTTACAACAGATTTTAATTGCAAATATTCATTTTTTATATCAGTAGGTTTATTTCCATGTTTTTTGAAGAAAACACATTTATATTCATATTTAAACCCTGAAAGCTAAAACAGATGCAGGCAGCAAATGCAGGGTTCAGGCCATCATGTTTTATTTAATTACATATTTTAAAGATAATTTGATAAATGTGCATACTAAGTTCTTTTTTTTTTTTTGGAGATTTTTTCTATGCTACTATTTGTGTGTTTTATTTATTTATTTGAGCGTTTAGGTTATAACTATGTTTTTAAATTATTAATATTTGTTGATTTTTTAAGCTATTTTAACATTAAACTTTATTTTAAAAGTGTTGTGCTGTTAAAGAGCATTACTATAACAGTCTCCATTAGTATGTATATTCTGAATCAATTATGCTAATGTACAGAATGTCACTTTAAATAAATGTAAATGAGCTGTAAACTTGGTTTGTGCTACTGTGAATACAAACTTGGAAAAATGTCATAAAATTAAAAAAAAAAAAAAATCTTTTCTTTATTTATTTATTTTTTACAAACTCTGATAATTGTCATAAATTATAGTAGTTAAAGATGATGGATAGGATGCTTTGTGCTCAGGGACTAAAGTTTCCTGTTAATATTTCATGGATGCTGGGATTAACTTGGATTTGTCAATCAGCCAATATGCAAAACCAGCCAATCAATTAACCTGTTTCAGGATCAATGTAAAGAAAATGCATTTATTTAAACCAGCACAAGAAGATAAAACACTGATGATGTGCCGACAACTGGATTTTCTCCACATTTCATCTCAAGGAACAGGATCCTTGACTAAATCATATGATGTATAAAGAGCTTCATCCAATCCTGGCTAAACACACATTTTAATCAGCAGAACAGTCCACATAATCATTCCAAAGAGCAAATGCAACATCACGAGCCAAAAAGCGTTCCTCGGCCCCCGAGAGCCACACAAAAGGTCTGGGGTAATAACTCATAATAATCAGGCACAATTAAAGGATGCGGTTTCCTCCCAGAGTCACAGGAAGCAGATGGAAGATTCTGAGAAGTGAGCGTGAGGCTGGTCAAAAGCGAGATGCTCGGTGAAATGAGGCAAAATAAGAACTATGAGGACACTAGATTAGATTATAATGGCTCAATTTGCATTGACGAGTGTTTTTATGGTTGGCAACAATGGTGACTGAATGGGATCTGCGTGTAAAATCTTGGATCTGAAACCCCTGTGACAATCTGGAATTCGACTTCCAGACTTTCTAAAGGCGCTTGATGGCTTAAAGGCGCTTTTTGGGAAATTGCACAGGCTTTTTTGGCAAAAACACGGCCGTAGTGAAGATGGTGAATACCAAGGGAACGAGCAGAACCGCAGAATGTGAAATGATGCTAAGCAGCACAAGAAAGGCTTTGGCAAAAAGATATTGCCAGTCAGGGGGATAAGTATAGCAAATGCCATTCAGGAAATAAAAATAGTGACTGTAGAGATTCAATAACTCTTAAATAATTCTGCAAAATTAAATAATAATTAAGTAAATTAAATGATTGAAAAAGCTTCCCAATTGCCAAAAAAGAACAAAATAACATGAAACAAATAAAAACTCCAACATCACAAACAAAAAAATAATATTTTAAGTAAAAAAAAAAAAAATATATATATATATATATATACATACACACACACACACACACACACACACACACACACACACACACACACAGTGTATAAAAATAAATAAATAAAACATTTACCTAAAATAGGACCTCCACTTAGGAATGACTGTTAACAAAAAGTTCCATCTATGAAGGGCGTCGCTGAGAAAATATCGTCTCTATACGATTGAAATGTTGTAACGACAAGAATGTTAAGAGAGTGAAAGTAAATGTAGGTTATTTTAGGGACGCAAACACTGGGAAATAAAGTTTCTCCGTTTACAGTTTTTTTATTCCGTTAGTACAATATCATATCATAAAAACAT
The DNA here is from genome assembly GCA_017309775.1 of Paedocypris sp. Pulau Singkep. Lineage (NCBI taxonomy): Eukaryota > Metazoa > Chordata > Actinopteri > Cypriniformes > Paedocypris > Paedocypris sp. Pulau Singkep. The sequence continues at coordinate 5,552,487 of MU204318.1, read as the reverse complement.
TGTTTATCGGGATGGGTTATCTGATTTACATGCTCATTTTACAAAATATCCTTTTTACGAAACTGCTGTTGGCACAAATGAATTTTGTAAAGAGAAGTATCACTTTATAAGTAAATGTTATAGCAACTTTGTTGCCTCATTAATAAGTTCTACAAAAAATAATACAAACATTTTTACAAAAAAAGTAGAACTAATGATCCTGAAAACTAGACAATAGTTAAAGTTGGCAAACAACTTGACCAGTTAAACCCCAAAAGACATGAAACGTCTTGGCTAGACAGGCCTCACCTGCCGACTGCTCCTGTCCAGACTCCACCGCCTGAATCCACCGCAGGATGTTCTGGGCCAATAGGTGGCGCTCTGGCGGGAAAAGGAAAACCTCTCCTCCGGATTCCAGCTGTGGCATCACTAAAGCAGGAAGCGCTGGAACGAATCCAAAGTACTTCTCCAGGATCGACCTCCCGATCGGTGTCCGACCCCTGAAGTAGTGTAAAGGACAGTAACCAGATATCTTTTTCAACTACATCATTCAAGTTGTAATGTCTCTCACAGATGGATCCAGCATGGCAGGAAAGAACCCAGTTGTCCCGAGCTCAGCAGGCTCCTGATCTCTGACAGATATTTCATAGACCCAGTGTCGTCCTTCCCGACAAAAAGCAGAAGCAAAGGTTTCCCCAGCTCCAAATACCAGGGTAGATTGTCCACAGTCAGTTCAGGCTGAAGAGAGAGAACAACAAGTCAACATAGGACCACAAAACGTTCCGTTTAATCAAAACCACCTCACTTTCCCAAAAACTGGGAATTGTGGTTACAATAAACCTTCGAGCAAAGTCTTGACTCGAGTGGAATGGAATGTCTTTATTGTAACTATCACTGGGTTTCAGTGAAATCGGGAGCGCTACTGCGTTTGGCGCATAGAAAAAAAGGTTAATCCAAAATCTAAAAATAACCTCACTGAACAAAACCGAATATCAATAAATACAAAAATATCAAAATATAAAAAACTGCAAAATACAATACTTTTGAATATACAGTCGACTCTACTTAATCAGGCCACATCAGGACGTTCTTCTCAACTTTGCTAAACGCTGGCGTTTTATTGCAAATTTTTCTCATTCTCTCTCAAATTTGGCCCAATAAAGTGGCACAAATTTGCGTGATGAGATATGCTTTTATTTTGGGACTTTAGGATTTGGCTCCATAAAGTGGCTGCCTCGATGGTGGCCCTGCTGGCTTACAGACGATAAGACGATTTTTTTTTCCAATTTTACGTAATTTTATTATTTTTTTCTCTTTATAATTTTATTAGAAATATTAAGTTATTTTAAACGTATCACCAGAAGATATAATGCGTAATATAGGAAAGGGTTAAAATTTCAATCACGAAAATGTACCACGCCACATCCAAGCAACACACCAGACAACCCTTCTCTTAGAAATTTGACAAAAAATTTCACTGTTCTCCCCAGTTTTATATAAAAATCTGAAGAAGAAAAAATAATTTTTTCCAAATTTGGAGCGGCTCCCCTAGTGGTCACTGCTGTGAAAAAGCAATGGAGATGAAATGATGTATTACAAGTGAATGTTTGAATTTATCAAGTTTTTTAAAACAGAATTTTAATTTAAGTCCCTGTAATCTGACAATAAACAAAAAGAATCACCTGTGATACAAAACGCAGTAAAAGGTTAAGCGAAGTAGATTAGTGTAATACAAAAAACAAGATTTCTGAATGTAAAACATCTCTAAAAATATACAACAGAAAAATAAAAGGCGAAGTTCAAAATACAGAATGTTCAAAAGAAAAGTTGCTATGGGTTGGCATGTTGTGGCAGGCGTCAGTAATATACCGCACGTACAAGATGCTCCAGCTCGGCTCGTCGTATGAGTGAAACAAGCATGTCTGTTGAGACGGTCGTGAGAGGAAGAGCTTCACGTGGAGCTCCAGGTCCGCGAGACACCAGCAGAGCGGGCAGCTTCACCTCCAGGCCCTTCACCCTGGGCAAACACAGACGCGCCGAGACACAGCTCAACTACTGTCTTTACAAAATCAAAGCGTCGCAGCTCAAGTGGTGATTCACAAACCATTGCTCCGACTCTTTGTGTGCAAACAGCCCGACGATTATCTCGCCCGTGAGGAAACTTGCGGCTTCTTTAAAAGCAAACACACCTGGGACACACAAAGCGTAAGACGAATAACACACCCACACACACACATTACACACACGTTTTTGTAAAAACACAAACACATTTAAATACGTGTATATAAATCATATACATCTGTAGCATTTTATACATATACTGTAAAACCTCTGTTATAAGGCCATGTTGTTCTATTTTTAACCCTTTCAATTAGATGTGGCGCTGTAATTTTCATTTCAGCATAATGAGAAGAGAACACAGATCACACATTTTGTATAAGGCAAAAAGTACAAATAATGCGAGATAATGGTAATTAATTTCGCTGAAAACACAGATTACACATCTGTGTGTATATTATCTGTACAAAAGTAGCCTACTAATAGAAGCAGGCCTCTATTTTTCAATTCTTCCGGGATAGTGGCCTTCTAGTACAGGTGGCCTTCTGCTAGTTTTCGGCTTTATAAAAACATTTATATATATATATATACATAATATAAATTACGTTGACGTATTTTTATAAATTTAGTACTGTAATATTTTTTGAAATAATTGTATTTCAGTGGTACCTCCACTTACAAATGACTCGGTTAACGAAAAGTTCTTTTACGTAGGCCATCGTTGAGAAAATATGATCTCTTTTAACTAAATTAATTCACAATACGATAGGCCAAATGTTGTATTATTTTGCAACAACACGGACATTACAGCCAAAAATTCCGGATGTAACTTTATTATTTTTTTTTTTATTACAGTTATTACAACGTTGTATCCTGTTATAAAAGCACTTTTATTGGGAAGGATTATAAAATTGCAAAGTGCAAAGTGAGGCTCATTTTACAAAACTGCTGTCAGCACAAGTTAATTTCCTATAGAGAGGTACCACTGTATTTTTAAAGTCGTAAAGGTCGAGGAGGCGGGGCTTGGTGCCTCGAAAAACAAACGAGAAAAAAAAAAAAAAAAGACCGCAATGCCATTTTTTTTACCGGGATCTTGCTCCGATCCGAACAGACCCAGCACCCTGACACGAGAGAGATGTAGGAACTTCCTGTACAAATCTCCTTCCAGGAAAGAAGACACGTCTGCTGATGACGACAGGAGAGCAGGTCCGGGGATCAGACTCCTGCGGAAACAACATCAGCCCCGGAATAAAAGACGCCGCTGTGATGGAAGATAAAAGGCTTTCAGGGCAGAGCTTTAGTAACAGCAGGGGTGTAAGGTACTCGAGTAAATGTACTTAGTTACTTTACTTAAGTATGTTTTTGGCTACTTGGTACTTGCACCAAGTATAAAACATAAAAGCAACTTTTACTCTCTACTCCACTGCATTTGTGATTGAGTAGCAGTACTTTTCACTCCACGATGCTGTGTCAGCTATGTTTACAGAGGACAACAAAAATAAGCGCTTTTAAAAATTCACCGTCAGATATGGTGAAACACATTGTGTCTACTTAAAGTTAAAGTGTTTTTTTTGTCAAGTTAAACTATACAGATCTTCCCTGACTATACAGTGGTATTTGTAAGCATGGTGTTATGAATATTAACGTGACAAAAACCACTGTGACGTGACTATGTTTTCGCCTAATTTTTTGTGTGCAAAAATTATACATTATACGAGTTGCTGAAATTATACATTCTGCATAAAGTACCTTTAGCTGTGAGTTTGTGATGTGCTTTTCATTAATTTTTACGTAGTTTATTAAGTGCACTGCATCTCTTTGTATAATTGTAGTGCAGAGAAACCATCCTAATCACTTGATAAGCTACTGAACCTAGACCTTGAATACTCAGAAGAGGAAGAACGTGTTTTACAAAATTAATTAATTTACTAATCAGAATTTTAATTTATATCTAATTTCTTTTTGCACATTTAAGTGATTGAGACTGACTTTTTGTTCTTTTTATCTACTTTGTTCTATCATTTTTAAAACATGGTTAAATTCCGTTTCTGTATTAGACAATAGAGTTTGTTTTCACATTTCTTTTTTTTTATGCTTATATTGAGCATGAATAAAATACTTCTTAATACTTAAGTTCTTTTAAAATGGGATACTTTGCTACTTTGACTCAAGTATTTTTGAAATTGGTGACTTGTTACTTATAATAGAGTAATTTTTTACAGTAAGTATCTGTACTTCTACTCAAGTAAGGCTGTCAGGTACTCTTTACACCTCTGCTGAACAGTCGTCTTGGGAAACGCTTTTCATTGACTTCTCTTGGCTCTTTACACAGGCACGACCACCATTAACGGCAGCATGAGAACACACGAGAGACGGTCAAAGTGGAGTATGAATCACTAAATGCCTTCAGAAGATGGAAAAAAAGAAACGGGAAACTCATGCTCAGCTCTTCAATCATCAGACCTCTCATTTTCTCCAAACACGGCGGCTTTCAGGTTGACGGTGAGTGACACACGCTAAATCGCTCCTTGTCGTGACCTTGTGGGAAGGAAGATGCTAAACTCACAGCAGTAGGAACCTTTGCAGACTCTCGGTTCCCAGCATGCCCGTGTAGGGCCGGGACGCTCCGGCGGGGCCGTAGATCAGCACCGAGGGGAAAGACGTCACGTTCTGCTCGGTGCAGACGTCTGTCCATTCGCCACAGTCCACGGAGGCCAAGCGCAGCTCACTCACACCTCAACGTCAAGAGCACAAGATACACAGCAAAGATGCTGCGCTAAGACCATTATTCCTCCCACAGCTCTGGATTTACACAGTCACACCTTTAGTCAAATGATTTGAGGGTTTGTGTGTGTAAATATGTTGTTTTTTTTTTTACTCCACAGATCTGCTAAAACCTTATATAATATGATAGTTTATTAGTTAAGTATGGTTTACTCATGTTTTATCCTCCTGTAATGTTCGTTTCAGAGGAAAATCAATAATGTTCGTGGGGGGCATTCTATTATGCATATCATTTGAACTGATTATTATGCATATAAGTTTCAGAAACCAAAAGGTTCCCCAAAACAGTGTGTGTGTGTGTGAGAGAGAGAGAGTGTGTGTGAGTGTGTATTATGACTTATTGTTGCAAAGTGTGTAGCGGTGTATTATGACTTAATGTTGCTTTCTGACTCTTTTAACTTTCTGACTCTTTTGTCTCTTTTAACTTCCATTTTATCTAAAGGGTCAAACTGACCCGAACATTATATTTGTAACAAAAACATGTAGCGGGCGTTACAAATATGTCTTTAAGACAAGCAGGAGAAGTTTCAAAGTGAAAAATACTTTTAAGCATTTATTTTTAAACTTTTAACACGGGACAATTCGACCCGAACAGTATTTTTGTAACATAGACATAAGATCAAAACAGAAATGTGAACTGATTCGTTATATCTTTTAAATGATAATTACACCAAATACGCCAAGCAGTGGAGGTTTAAAATACTTTTAAGTATTTTAAAAATATAATTAAACTTTGAAAATGGATCAATTTGACCCGAACATAATAGTTTATGTACATTTATGCATACTTATTTGATTTTATGTACGTAGATGTGTATAAATACACCTATATTCTCTATTATTCTTTCTGCTGTTGTGAGACGCCATTCCCCGTAGTGGGACAAAAAAGGCATTTTCATTCATTCCAGACTGGTTTTTAATTGACCTTCTATATTAAACTCAAGTGTTTTGGTTCATGTTTGAGTCAAACTCAAGTTTACAGTTTATAAATAAGCAATTCATTGAATCTTTAGCAATCTGCGAAACTTTAGGTTGTTTGTTGATCCGACAGGTTCAGAGCCCTGTGAAAGTTGAGGATTTCCTTTACGTGTCATTGTTTAACTTTACTACGTAGTTATTATCTGACTAATTATGCTTTTATATTTATTTTAAAAGTGTATTTGCACTGTGTGATGACCTTAAACGCACTGTGAGCCTTTACCTTCAAGGGCATCTGCCACCTCCACGTACGACTGAATGAAAGCCAAGCACACAGCGTCCCCTAGTGGACAACAGGTCACATTTCAGGCCAAATAAGATCCTTCACATTGAATTACCAATGAGACGTACACTTAAAATAAAACAGAACAACTGTGATGTCATTCTGTGCAGTTTCAGTTTGGAAGGAATCGGAAGTGAGTTCGGAGACCGGACCCAAGTCCAGCATCAGATGGCGGTCTCTGTACACAGACTCCGACACCTCGTCGTCGAGGATATCTGATGAACACACACAACCAATCATATCTCGCACTGCTAATATGGCCAGCCAATAAAACGCTACCGAGATCTGCCCATTGCTCGTCTTCTTCATCCTCGTCTTCGGTCTTAGGATCTGGCAAAAGGTTTTCTCTGAAGAGCTGTAGAGCCTCCTCAGCACTAGTCAGGGTGAAATATTTCACATCCTGCTGAGAAAAGCCCTTCTTAAACAAGTCTTTTCAAACAAGCCTGGATGCTCATGTTAAACCTACGTCCTGTGGAAGCCGGTACGCCGCGTTGTAACTTCCTGGACCGTTTCTGAAATGCACAGAAACAAAAGACAAGAAGAAAAACTCTTGAGCTTGAATCATTTTAACACCAACTATAAAATTGGCGGATTAATGCTATAACGGTTTATCACAGTGTGTTTTTCATGCTTTTTATTTCATAAAATAAACACCAGTATTTACGTGGATATAAGCACCCGGATTTGTTTTTTTTTTTCTTCCAATTTTAGCAGCAGATGTTTGTTTGCAGAAGATGCAGGAAATGCACAGGATATACTATGCACATCTCATTATAAATAAGAGTTGTTTTATTTAGAAGAGAACTGCTCATTATCCATGTAAAGAACACAATATTAAACATTATTTATTCTGTTGTGCAGATGTGCAGGTTGTTTATTTATTTATTTTAATTTTATTTTACTAGAACAGAGTGATTACTACTGTATATATAATTTGTTTGGTTGTATGGTTATGCCCCGTTATGCAACGTTTCATATTGCCTTTATTTAAAATCATAGACAGTTTTAATTAAAAACCAAATATTTATTGGTTTTATTTTAATTATTTTAATTCATTAAATTTTAATTTTATGAACAAATAATTGATTGGGGGAAAAACAAACAAAAATTTATAGAGTTAAAGATTAATAAAAAAATTAGCTGATTAATGGGAAAACAAAATAAATAAAAACAAATAATATTAATAATCGATAGATTAATCAATTAGTAAATAATCATTAGCTGCAGCCCTACAGTAAATTCACACAGTTTCATGGCAAGATAATTCTTACCTGTGAATGAGCACCACACCTGCGTCACCGCGGAGCTGGAGAGCAATGGTACGAGCGCTGGCACGATCTAAACTCAAGGTTTGAGGCTGAGAGAACAGATACAGCACAGGGACGCTCAGATGAACATGAACCACATCCACTTCAGAGGGGTCCACAGTCGCCTCCGTCTGAGAGAGGAAACATCTAGAATTATACATAAATCCTTCTCCACCTTAAAAACATACTGAGGCATTAAGCACAATGCTGACATACACCAGATTAAAAGGCGCACCAAATTATAATACGGTAAGTACCATCAATAATTGTATAGATTTATTCACAAAAAAAATACACTTCACAGATCAAGAAGCACAAATATACAGCATAGAGAAAAAACTACGACAAGCCAAATGAACATTTAACATTGAGAGTAACATTTATCAGTAACAAAAATAGCATGGTTGCTGCTATTTCATCGGACAAAAGGCCGAAGTTGAAAAGTGACGTATAACTTTGTAAAGGTGCTTTGAGAAGACCCTGTGAACTTATAAATAAAATAAAATGAATACATACATCTAATTAATTATTATTAGTGACTAGTTTCCAGTGACTAGTTTCTCACTGCACAAGCTCATGTCGTACAATTATTTACAAAAACAAAAAGTTTAAAGCACAAATCAGATACCGTACTTTAAAAAAAAAAAAAAAAAAAACGGGCTAGTCAAAGTTTAGTTTAAATATTATTTTGGATTGCCATAGCTAAGAGCATTTATTTATAGTCTATTAAGTTGCATATACATTTTTTGTACACGCAACCACAACCACAAAGTCAAGATCCAAAGACTCACTACGAGCGGCGCCTCCATCAGCTGGAGGAACGTGTGTATGTTGATGGTGTTTAGATGCTTCCTCAAGACAGTGCTGGGACATGGTTCAAACCTCTCCGACACACTTTTACAGTGAAGAAACCACAGTCGTGATTGTGAGGAAGAGGGATCGGCCACTCTGCAAACAGACAAGTCTTATAAATATAGTTTGGATTATAAATGACATTTGCAGAATTTTAAAAAGAAATACTGCTAGTACAATGCAAAGAGAAAGTTGTCATAATAGTTAGAAGAAGAGATGATGTGATTGCAGATTTGATTGGTTGCAGAGGAGAGAAAAAAAAAATGTAAAACACCTTTTGTAGAGTTGCTCATATTTTATTTAGTGAATGGGCTGGTGAATTTACTAGGATTTAACGTGTTGTTCCACTAGAGGGCAGCAAAACTAGAAAATGCATTGTGGATATAACGACAAGCCTAGAAATGTTTGCTTTCAAATTGAAATAATGTGTACACAGGAATAGTTGACACGAAGTAAATGTAAATTCGTAGTGTTAGATAACAAACCCCATGTGTTTTAGAATCAGACTTCCACTTGTCTGGACAAACTGGTATTTGCTTCCATAAACAAACGCTGCCTCCATCAATGCTCTGTGCTCTATTCAAACAAGAGGGGAAAATCAGGTTTCAATCTGAATTAGAAAGTGGGATAAAAACGACTTTAAGCATCATACCTGGAAGGCCAAGCACTGATATGTGTCCGACTACAACATCTGTGTTTTTTTTGGCCAGACTCTCCACCTGTAGCAGCTCCGCAGGCGTGTGCACATAACGCACCTCGTTGAAAAGCAACGCGCTGGACCAAAGAGACGAACAACATCAACGATGAAAGCATCACTGACTCAAAACGAGCAGAAACTCACAAAAGAACATGGGAAACGATTGCGTTGACGTCAAAGACGGTGTCAATGTCGAAGATCTTCAGAACCTCCAAACCTCTAAAAAGGAAAAAATACACATGAATTAACAATCTCGCAACAACAATATTGGTCTTATAGTAGAGAGAAAATGTGTATTTGCTTTTTCTATTTCAGAAATTTTATTGCTTAGTTTACACTCTATATTTATAAAATACCATGCACAACAATGTGTATTCCATATTTGTATTCCATATTTAACAAAAAAATTTAATTAAAAAAAATATTTTTTTTCATTTCTATATTAATTTATTCTCCTTTAATTTTTTTCTTGTTATTATTAATATTGTAATACTTATTTTCTCCCTCCTACATTGGCAAACACATGTGATTACAATAATAACATTGTACTAACAATGTAATAACATTTACCTGAACAAATATGCTTTTGTCATCAGTTTTTCTTTGGTGCAGTAATTTGCCACAGCAGTATTTGAACAATTCACCTGAAGAAGAAGATAAACACCCAGAACAATAAAGAAACAAAAGAAACAGACACTTTTCAATACATTAGAATTTTAACTCCATCCCAGTTTATGAACGGCAAAAATATTCACAAACATTCTTGGGCGCGCACAAAAACACGAATGATTACGTTAAATAATAAACGACATATCTTACTTTAGCAACTGAAATGCCGTAGTCTTCCAGTGCGTCCGCAGACACAGCAAGTTGATCCAGGAAAAGTCTGATTGTTGGATCGACTGCAAATACATAAACGTGTCAACGAGTTTGTGGAGTGTTTAATTAAGCAAACACAAGTACAGTAAAACTATCTAAAGTTTAGCATTTTAATACACGCTATCGTGTCGATTTATAGAGTGCAGAAAAGTGTCACCGTGATTCCCGAAGTATATGAAGGACGTTTTTCCCGCTTGCATCCTCTCCGCGAGGCTCTGACTGGAATCTTCGACCACACTGGGAATGCTGGACGTCGAGCATCGTTGGAGTGGAAAGCAAAACAGAAATACTCCCAAATAAAATGACCACATGCTGGTTGATGCACAAAAATGCAAGTGATCAAACATAAACACATTCCATTATTCGGTCTTGTGACGTACGAGGACTTGACATGACAGTGGATAGTCAGCACATCCAGAAACTTTAATATAAATTAGAGCTCATGAAAATTGCATTCAGTTAAATGTTTTTTTTTTTTTCTGCATGCTAAAACCACTGCTAATCACTGCGCGAGCCCATGTTGTACAATTATGCACAAAAAAGTTCAAAGGTATAAAGTGCGCCAATCAGATACTTTAATTAAAAAACGGACAAGGTAAATTAGCGAAAAATCTTTCATTTTGGATCGAATCACACTGCAAATTGTTATGGAGCATCACCTAAACCCAAGAGCCAAAATGGCAAATCAAAGGCGTTTGACTCGAGCTTCCTCCCATTGGTCAGTCGGCGAGACCGGATATTGCGTTTGTACAGCTGATTGGTCCCATGCTTTGGGTCTCTTTTTCGAGTTTTTACTTGGACTGACGAAGACGAATAAGACTTTTAAACACAATAGTTAGGTCTACACACCCTTAACTTTTCAAATCTATTTTACCCCCTCATAATACAATATGACAACAATTTAGTGTTTGAAAGTATTGCAGAGATGATTTGACTTGAAGTTGCTTTACGCAGTACGAGATAAATTGTAGAAGTTACATTTTATCATAATTTAGAATTTTCTATTATTTACATACATGCGAGTTTCGAGTACATATTTGTTTTATATTCTTAGCACGTGCTTATTTGTATCACGCGCAGTATGATATAAAATAGGTGTTTCCTCTATGGTACACAAATAAATGAAAAAGGTGTATTATTATGTTACAATGAATCCTGAAAAAAGGGGGGAAACGTAAAAACCAATTAATTATGTGTGTATTTTAACGCCAGTCGTCAACAATCAAACACTTTCATTTTGAAAAATGAAGAAAAGCGGCGCAACAAGAAGTGTTTTTCGAACGGGATTGGTGCTTTAAAACGTGAGCGAAGCCAATCACATATCAGCAGACTGTTGCGAAACGCCTTCCATTTTGGCTCAAATCAGCAAAAAAAAGCACATTGCCCACCTATTCAGCTCAGAGCCAAGATGGCGACCTATGCGCGTCAGTTTCCAGATCCTTGCTATTGGTCAGTAGGAGGGGCTCGAGCTCCAACGCTGCCCAGCTGATCTATTTTCTGTGGCTGTAGAGTTGGTTTTTCTTGGAGGGAGCTGGCTTGTAAAGACCGAGAGGTTCTGCTCTCCTCAAATTGTTTCTTTTCACCATTTTGCTTCCCAACGTCCAGCCCGTGGCTTCCCAGCCAGTCGTTCCTCTCACTCGGGACAGCATGAAGTTGCGTTAGTTTGATTAAATCGTCGGCGCTCATGTCGTTCGCGATTAAGTTGGACGTTTTTCAGATGACCACCGCTTTTCAACATCTGCACGAAAAGTTTCATGGGAAAGGGAAGCGGTAGAGCGAGTTAAAGAGGTCGCCAGCATCCCCTAGATATGGTGTTTTCTGTAGAGAACCAGGTCAGTGTCAGTGTTTGGACGGACTTCTCATCCTCCACCGTCGAGCCGATCCGAGCCGCGGTTCCTCCGTCCGTGCAGCTCGGTCTGACGGTGCTCTACACGGTTCTGTATTCCCTGCTCTTCGTGTTTGTTTATCTGCAGCTCTGGTTGATTCTGCACTACGGACACAAGCGCTTCAGCTACCAGAGTGTTTTTCTGTTCCTCTGTCTGCTCTGGTCGGCTCTGAGGACGACACTCTTCTCGTTTTACTTCAAAAATGTCCTTCAAGCCAACCATCTGCAGTCGTTGCCGTTCTGGCTCTTGTATTGTTTCCCAGTTTGCCTCCAGTTCTTCACCCTGTGTCTGCTCAACCTGTATTTTGCTCAGGTAAGTGATGTGTTGTTGTTTTTTTTTCTTCTCCGCTCTCTGTCCTACATTTTTCGTTTGTTTTCGCAGAACATTACACAACGTTTTCTGGAGGTTGAGTCACGTCAACTGGATTTCCTGTGGAAACATCTCACAGACAAACCAGGTGGCTTCTGGACCTAGAAGGGTGACCTGGTCCAGAAGCCACCAGGTTTGTCGGTGAGATGTTTCTACATCTGACACGACTCGACCTACAGAAACATTCAATATCTACTTAATTTTGAACATCCGTCTTTTAGAAATCCCTCGGCTCCATCATCCCGAGTCTGTCTCTATCCATCCGAGTAGGTCCCTTTAAACCATTGTTTACTTCATGGGTGACTTGAGTCCTCCTGCTGTAATTGGAATTAAGCGGGTTGTGATGCGGTCCTACGAGCCGCCGTGTTGTTTACAGCATCCAGGCAGTCGGAGACATTGCCATGTTTGTGGTGCAGGACAGAAGATGGACTGGGGGTCACTGGTTCCGAGCTGTTGACGGACACGTGTGAATGAGATCCATTCTTTCCCCTTTCAGCCGCTCTTTTGTTTTCTTGGAGGTCTTTGCTGTCTGTGAATGTGTTGGGATGAAAGAAGGTCTCGTCTCCCAACGCCTTGTGCAGGACAGGGGAGGACGTGATGTTTGTAGGCTGCTGTGGAGCTACGTCTGCAGAAGTGTGTTCAAACATACTAAGTGGACACACAAACATACACATGATACGAATAGGGTGTGTGTGTATGTGTCTGTTTATAAATAATTGGCGAAATATTGTATTAAAAGAACATAGTTATGTGGCTGATTAGGGTGTGTACACTGCTCGTCATAAACACACACATTAAAATATACACCCATTTCTATTATTTTTATTCTTTTATACACACACACACACACACACACACACACACACACACACACACACACACACACACACAGAATGTAGAATATTGTTTTAGAGGAAAATAAGGTGTATGTTCTCTCTCTCTCTCTCTCTCTCTCTCTCTCTCTCTCTCTCTCTCTACGTATATACGTATATATATCCATCAAGCAGTTCGGTTTTTAAGCTATACTAAAAATGTAAAAGATTAGATAGATCTAACTATTGGTCATATAGAAATACATTTTTTTTTGAGATTTATGTGTTTTCGAGAACTCTTCTGTTTTAATGAGAAATTGTAAAATATGTGCCAAAGTGCATGACTTGAATGTTTTTATTGATCACAATCTCTTTTTTAAAAGTCTTAAACTGCCATAATGGAATCAATTCTGCGGGTGCACATTTGCATTTTTCCCCATTCCATGTTCCATTGGTTTTTCCGAAACTTGTTTGAAAGGTGCAACTTTTCAATATTTCAAAAGCATGTATTTCAAATGATTATAAACAGAATGGCTTTTTCAACATCACCAATGGTAAACTAATTTTGCATTCATATACAGTAAATTAAGTGACATCTGTTTCAGTATGATGGTTGATGAAGTATCAAAAAACATTAAATTCTAGAAAAACCGGTAACTTTCCGACGATATCAGAGGTTGAACTCATTGAAGCTTTGGTTTTTATACCCCTGACCTAGAATATGTGAGTTTTGCAGAATATGACTCCTCAATTTTTAATTCTTTGAGACTTTTTCAGTCTGTCTCGATGCAAAAAAAAAAAAGCATCCAATTCTGGCTGTAGTGTGACATCACCCGAGCTGTGATATTAGTTCAACCTTGCTTAGATAGCATTTCCTTTCCCCCCGGAGTCAGCATGCAGAACAGGGGCACATCAAGCTGGCTGACATGCCCGCAGTCCCCGCAGATTTATTGACGACATTGTTTTATGCGACCACATGCGTGTCTGCAGCGCTCGCACTTTACACCCACGTTCAGTGGCATCTCGCTGCATGCCAGAGCAGGCTGGTGCGTGTGTGCGGATATTCAAGACGTGGGCATCGTATTGACACTGCCCGAGCAGCGCCAGTTGGCATTTGAAGGTCCTAGCCAATCAGAAGCACCTGCTGCAAGAGCATTACATCATTCTGCTCAATCCTCGCCTGTTCCACAACAAAGGGGTACGCAGCACTCGACTGCTCTCAGAACAGCCTGAGTCAGACCTGGACAATCATCTGTTCGGTTCTATGTCCAGATGATTATTCTTATTTATTTGTGATCATGCAGACTGAAGCATTTGTTTAATCCACGAACTATTTGGTATGTGCTAATTTTTTTTTTGGCATGTGCTGTTACACAAAAATTTCCCTTAGTGGGATTAATAAAGTCCTTTCTGTCGGTCTCTCTCTCTCTCTCTCTCTCTCTCTCTCTCTCTCTTTCTCTCACTCCCTCTTTGTATCTATCTCTCTAACTCTCTCTCTCTCTCTCTCTCACTACCTCTTTGTATCTCTCTATCTCTCTCTCTCTCACTCCCTCTTTGAATCTATCTATCTCTCTAGCTCTCTCTCTCTCTCTCCCTCTCTCCCACTTTGTATCTATCTCTCTATCTCTCTCTCTATCTCTCTCTCTATCTCTCTCTCTCTCTCTCTCTCTCTCTCTTTCACCAATGAGATTTGTTTTATAGCTGTTGTTGATTACATCCTCCTTTAGAACCGTCAGCTTGGCATTTTCTGATATTATATGTTAAAAATGTACGTCGTCTTCCTCCTCCACATCCCCGAGGTCGTTTTGAAGTGATGAACAATTTTATTACACTTTCAGCAACTCTTCCTCAGGGCGGGAGACATTAAAAGCACGTGTGGCTGCAACTGTTTACTCCCTCGAGTTTTTAACATGCAGCGCACGCAATTAATCACACCGGTCCTGATCTGCGCCACTCGGCAAGGAGAAAAAAAAAGATGAGCTATTTTTTTTTGTTTAGTATTTTTTTTTCCCTCCCCATCTAGTCAGCAGCACGTGGCTGCCCAGGGCTTTGTTTTAAAAGCATTAATGTATTTTAAGAAATGGTTCTTCCACTGTTTGTTTTAAATGGATTTTGTTTATTTATTTTTTTTACTTTAATGTATAAGGTTTATGGCTGTTTTTTGGGAGATTTTCATCATTTTTAATATTAGTTAATAATAATATATATATTATTAATTATTAATTAAATATATCAAATATTATATATATATTGTAAAATACATACCTACCTAGTAGTAGTAATTTTTGATTATTCGCTTATTCACTTATTAATTTTTTTTTTTTTTAATGTAATTTTTTAGTTTTTTTTGCTGTTCTGGTGGATAATCCTTATGGATTATTATAGATTGGCCTTAATCATATCACAAATTGATGAATTGAATAACACTGGTGCCTAGTCAGGGTTTTTAGTGTCTGGACTTTGTAATGGTGTTTTTTTTTAACCTTTACCCAAATCATGCCCTAATAACTTTTTTTGTCTTTTATTTTGTGTTCACAACACTTTAAATGTTTCTGCGAGGAACTCTGAATAATGTAAGGAACAAGAAGCAACATAAAACGCTGTAATGTGGTTACAAAAACTGTCTGCTTATTTAATCCAATCTCGCCATTATTCAATATAGTTTTGAAAGAATGGCATGTTCTTGTCTAATGTCAGGCCTAACTTAATAGCTGTCACCTCTTGACCGCCTTGAGCGTGACAGATTGCGCAAATTGAGAATTTCTTCTGTTTTGACATATTGAAATGTCTTTTTCTGCTCTGTCTTATTAATTCAGTCTGCAGAGGAATCTTGCTCATACATCGTCCCCCACGCATGTCTAAAAACGGCCTATCAGAGTTTACCGGAATGTTGTTTCCTTGCAGCAAACGCATCGCGAACATTCTATCAGCCGCTTTGTCCTTCTGAACCACCATACAAGTTTGGAATAGAAAATGAAGACGGTCAAAAGGCTTTTGTGTTGCCCGAGCTCTAGCACTTGGGGCACAACAAGGCTCAGTTTTAGGCCCACTTTTGTTTATCAAATAAAGACCAAAATAAACTAATTTGCTGGACGAATTTCAGGTTTTGTATTTGATTAACATGTTCTCTGGTGTACAGTAAGTTATAAAAATAGCCATATGTCCGCAACCATATTTTTCAGACTGTGAGGCGCACCAATGATAAGTATTTATTCTTATTACAATTTCTTTCCAGATTTTCCATTATAATGCATACTGTCAATATGGGGAAAATGATTGGGGTTTTGTAGTCTGAAAAATTGGGGAATTCAAATTTAATTTCTTTGTTTTTCCTAACTCTCTCTTGGAATCTTGTGATTTGTGGCCGGAAAAGTAGTTAATGTAACAAACTAAAGCACCTGTTTGAGCTCATTGGCTCGTTCTCCCAGCAATTCATCACAATTTGCTCTTTGATTGTGAGTGGAAGTTGGACTGGAATGATTTTTTTCAGCGACTTTGTGCAAGCTCAGGTTTTAGTTGAGTCGACTGTTGTTAATCTGTAACTAGGCCACTGTTTCTTTGGCAGGATCTCTGTAGATGCTTTAGACCTGCTTGTTTGAGAAAGACCAGAAGTGGGTAATCGGGACAGTCCACGAGAGTGCTGGAAGAAAGCAGCCTTTTAAATCCTCGTGCTTGTTTGTTCCTGGTAAATACGTCTTTTGTTTTTGCGACTCTGGTGGTCTAGTTTCGCAATGGCACAGTTGAGTTTTGTGCATTTGCAAGGTTTAGATGGATGACTTTTTTTACGTTGAAGAAGCCAAGCGTTTTTCGACTGTAGGCTGGTTTGAATTAAATACGCAGAAGACGCTGTTGTCCCAAGGGTTAGCGAGCAGGTTCTCCATCTGTTTTGGAGAGTCGCGCAAGACTTGTGTTTGCGTTGGCACGCATGCGATTCATGGAAAGGCCTCGATGTTGAATTGTTTCTCTCCCGGTGTCAGGTTTCTCAAGCTGTTGACGAAACTTGGTTTTTAAGCCGACAAATGTGTTTCATAACCAGCACCAACTTGCGAAATCCCCCTCACTATGACATGGATTCATCCTGAGAGATTGATTGATTCTTTATTCAAATTTTCTGCACTAAAACAGTGTTTTGTGAAGATCAGGCAAATCGTTTTCCAAAAACCCAACTGTCAAAACAAGCAAAAGTTCCCGGTTTGTGCCTCTTGAGATAACGGCCTGACAAAGAAAAACTCTGACCATCAAAGACTGAGACAGGAAATGATAGGTTCAGCCTTGTAAACGTGTCCGTACAGATGAAAGCCTTCCTTCTCTCTCTCGGTCATATGCCCTGAGACGTTGCATGTGATCTGCTGTCAGGCCGAGCGAGCTGACATCCTGCATGTGGCTTCTCTGTTTTTTTACGGAATCAAAATGGACTATAATTAAAAACGTCAAACGTAAATTTCTAAGAACAGTGTTCCTACGGGTGCTTGAAATCCTTGAAAAATGCTTGAATTTTAAATTAAATTCTTGAAATTTTTAATTCCACAGTGGAATCAGGATAAGTGCACGGTAAATAACTTTTATGTATTAAACGAGTCACGTTGCTGACTACACCACTACTACTACTTCAACTACTTAAACTATAGACTGTATTTCATTCATCAAACAAAGCCTTTTGACTGTTTTTTGTTTTTTGGTTATTTAGCATCCACAGTTTAGCATCTAACTAAAATGAGGACAAAAATGTCTTGGAAAAACCTGAAATTGGACCTTGAAAGTGCTTGAAAAATGCTTGAGTTTAATCTTTCAAAAAGAGTAGTAACCATATAAAAAAAAAAATTACGTTTGATTTTTTTATTTTTTTATTTTTTGTTTGTTTTTTGTTTGCTGGCCATCTTTATGTTTTCATTTGAAACTTTTTCTTTCGCTTCAGATTTCTTCGTTGAATTTTTTTCTTTCGTTTGGACTTCTAGTACAAGCTTCACATGGCCTTTACTCTGCTTGACCAGGAAGTAGGAGAAGAGTGAAGATTGCAAGCGAAAATTTTTTAAATAACAAACGAAAATGTGAAGCATTTTTGTTTGTTTCTTATAAATGTACATTTGGTATTTTTTTGGCACTAATCTGATTCCATAGTTTTTGCGAGATTTTCTAGTGAAGACCTTGTTGGATTTTCACCTATGGTACGCTCAGAATTCTTCTGCGTTTGGATGTTGAAAGGTATTAAAATACATCTGAATTGCTTATTACATTTACATTTCTGAAATTATTTAGGACTTTAGAGTCAATAATATATAAGTCGGTCACAGAAAAGAAGCTTTAATGCTGGATCGTCTAAAAGCACTGGTGAAGTAGAGCGAGTGTGGGCCGCAGTAACGTCTGGTGTGGAGTGAAAGAGGAAGAGGTTTCGTCTTCTGAAGGTCTCATGACTCTGAACCGCAGTGTTTCCTAAAGCATGACTCGGTGAGATGGTAAAAAAAGTCATTTTGAGAAACTGAGATGTATTTTTGTGTTCTGAAACCTGCTGCAAACAAGCCATTATGCGAGCGCAGATGCTTTTTTCGCAGCTTTTTTTTCATTAATATTTTATTTGAAAATGCAATTAATCACAGTTTTATTTTATTTACTTGCTTTGCATTATTTATTTTTCAATTCATAGCATTCACAACATTCTTGCGAGTGTGTTCAAGGTGTGAGCCAATCAGGGTCACACACGAAGGATGGATGAAGGAGGATGAAGCAGAGCAGAGAAACAAAATATTCACCAGAAAGTTGGTTTAGTTCTGACAATAATGTTTACAAATTGAAAATTTCACGTCAAATCTCAATTTTTGCGCACCAAATCTCCAGTCCGCAGTTTCTAAAACACACACACACACACACACACACACACACACACACACACACACACACACACACACACACACACACACTTTATTTATACATTTACATTTTACATATAAAAAATACCTATATTTATATATTTGTATATATTTTAAAAAAATCACCTTGAATGGCTGAAAATGTGCCAAACTTTTTCACCATCTCTTATCTCTTATTTCACAGATCTCTTATTTCATTAATTCTTTGCCAAAAGTGTAGACGTTGCGTTCAAACAGAAGTCTTTAACCCTGCACCAAAAAATGTAGATTGTCTTCCTCTGAACTGGATCTATTTCTCCAACGTTTCTCTTTCGAGTGCCGGAGCGGATCAGCTTGTGTTTGAGCTGGTTTGGTGTGCGTGTTTTTAGGTGGAGAGCCGACAGATTCGGATATCTCCACATTCTCCGTTTGTTTCTGGATCTTTTCTTACTCTGATCCGTACTCTGATCCGTGTTGTGCACTTTTCACGTGACACGAGCCTGGCTGTTACGTGCTTTTCCTGTTTCCTGTAGTGCCAAGCATCACGTTCAAGTTTCAGTGCAAATATTTTCCTCCTGATTTAAATTTTCTGCTATTGATACGTACTTGGGTTCATTTAGAATCTTTTCTATCGATATATTTTTACTGTGTGTGTTTGTGTGTGTGTGTGTATTTTTCTTTTCCATTTTTACTCAATTCAAATAAATAAAAACAAGATGCGGAGTTTGAAACCGTATATATGACCACTTATTTGTTTAATTATTTAAAACAACTTTTTATATTATATATTATAAAACACTAAATTACATTCAAATTTTTTTTTTGTTCTCCACAGGTGATTTTCAAAGCCAAAGCGAAATATTCTCCAGAGCTCAACAAGTACAAGTAAGAAAGAACTGTGATTTTTTTTTTTTTTTTTTTTTTTAATAATTAATTATTATTATTACTTTTTTTTTTGTCTATATTTGTTATTTAAAACTGTATTCAATACAAAAATATTTTCTTGTATTAACGAAATTATTTCCTGCTTAGATTTGTGTATATTATCAAACACAGTATTAGACATCTCTACATAATAATTAAATATAATTGTCTAAGATTGTTTTAGTATTTCAATGATTTGTGTGTGTGTGCGCACAAACGCACGTCTATACAAGTATAATATGTGTATATATTGGCAGTGTAAAAAATATACTTGCATACAATTTTTTAATTGCAGAAATGTGTTAAAGTGGAATCTAGTCTTCAAGGAATGAGAACACCATAGTTTTTGTACTTCAATGTTTATCCATCAAAGAAAATACATATAATCAAACTTTTAAAAAATATTTTTATGTATACGTTTTCCTGGAAATATATTTTTTTAATCTCATCTTGTCATGACACAATGTTGTACGAATTTCTATTGTACATATGCCTATTTAAAATTTTGTATGTGCCATGAAATGTCCTCTGAGGCTGAAATGGCGTTAAACAGAATAATCAATGGATCTGGTCTGTCTTTTCTCCAGGGTGCCATTGCGCTTGGGCTTCCTGCTGGCCAGTCTCTTCTTCCTGGTGGTGAACGTGACGTGTGCCATGCTGGTTCAGGGCGACGCGGGCGAGAGCCAGGTGAAGGACGCCGTTCTGGCGCGGGTGCTAGTCAACGACAGCCTCTTCGTTCTTTGCGCCATCTCTCTCTCCATCTGCATCTTCAAGATTGCCAAAATGTCTTCCGCTAACGTCTACCTGGAGTCAAAGGTGAGCAGCCTGGGTGTTTCTGGGTGTCGGTTTATCAGCTGTCGTATCTGCCGTCCTGAAACTTATTCTGGAAATAAAAGAGTTAAACTCAGGGTTTGTAAAATCAGATGAGTCTTTCTCTCTTCGTTTTGCCTTTAGTCGCTCTTCGTACCGTCTCCCGTCTGACTTAAATTCTCCCAGACTTTCGTTTATTAAACCCATAAAGAATAGCAAAGTTCAGCATTAGCGAATCACAGCGCGTCACGTCAGAGTGCAAGAGATAAAACGCTTACACTCCTTAACAACCAACATTTGGACACATTTCACAGAAACCGAAAGTCCAGCCTAAATGCAGTATGAGTAAAACACTCAAGTTTCTTTGCTACTCAAGTCATTATTATAGTGGTGACTTTTTACTTGTATTGGAGTAACTTATATACCGTATTTTCTGGACTATAAGCCGCTACTTTTTTCATAGGTTTTGAACCATGCGGCTTATACAAAGGTGCGGCCATTCTGTATATTTTTTGATAATGAAGGATAATTCGGTAGATACGGTCTATTTTCTCTTTTTTTCTGTCCCATTTTATTCATCAAAGTTGCTGCCGTGTTAAAATGCAGGTTAGGAAAGGATCTATTTAGTTACATACATGTACATTTACAATTCAGAATTGTTCATAGAGCGGATGCGGCTTATATACAGGTGCGGCGCTTAGTCCAGAAAATACGGTAGTACTTTTACTTAAGTATGGTTGTCCGGCACTCTTTACACCTCTGTGCAGGGGACGTCGGTGTGCCAGGCCACAGCCATCGGAGCCGCGGTCATTCTCCTCTACACGTCCAGAGCCTGTTATAACCTGGTGGTGGTGGTGGCTCTCTCTCCAGAAGACCGGCCCAGTCCCTTCAACTACGGCTGGTACAACGTGTCCGACCAGGTTTGTTCATCGAGCTGGAGCAGTGAAATCGCCCGAGCTCATAAACCCTCATTGAACTTTCACTGTCCCAGATAAACTAATCTCACGGAGCTGGACGTCTTTGTCCGCCATGGGAGTAAAACCCCACCATCCGATGTGAACCACAAATATACATATGTGCTCAAAATGTGGCAAGAACAGTAGAATCAGAATCCACAAAACAAACTCTTTGCAATACAACCCGCAGTGGGGAAAAGAAACACTTATTGTTTTAAATCAAGAGATGAAGAAGTTGTATACTCCAGATGTCGCATTGGTCACACCAGAGTAACACATGGACATTTACTCATTGGAGAAGAAGCCCCGAAATGCCAGAACTGTGGCGTGATTTCAAATATTAAACACATATTTTTGGAATGCCCTGTTTTGAAATCCATAAGACCATTATTTTTTTACTTAAAAGACATTGAATGAACTATTTCTCTATGTGATTTACCATCAAATAGTTTAGAGAGTTTTTATCAAAAATACATATTGTTGAAGCATATTTATATATTTTTATGCACTGTATATACTTAAGAAACTGTTTTACTAAATCCACCTTGTTCCCTCTTGCATGTTCTCTCGTGTACATGAAATTTTTGTAAATTTAGCGTATGCCATGAAATATAAAAACAATTCCCCAATGGGAGTTAATAATCAATGCCTCGCGTCTTCAGCAGAGACGATGCTTCCTCACTCATCTTCTTCCTCTGGCTCCCTCAACACGGTTATGCAGATACGAGATCCGAATTTGAAAAAAAAAGCCGGTTTGGCTAGGAAACGAAAGTAAGACTGACAAAAAAAATCATCACAGGCGCTTGCATCCCGACTGGGATTATTTAGCATCTATTTGCGGGGATTTGGAGGGATTCGGGCTGTGTGGGGGAAAGGTCTTTGTTTGGCTATAAATAGCGGCGTGCAGAAAGCTAAAGGATGGCTGTCCTGCTGGTGACCCAGTTATGGCTTCACCTCCGAGACGGGCAAACAGGAAGCCCCGCCCCCCTCGCTGACTCAGCACGTGTGTTTGGGTGGCCGACCGTCTGCATAATAAACCCACTCTGTCTGTCTGCGAGGGCTGTTTCTCCCCCCGATGCCAAGCGTTTCATTTGATTGTTTACTCCATTCCATGTCCCGCGGTGTGTTGTTGTGCATTTTCATGGATAATTCAATTATAGGGAAGGCTGAAGGGAAGGAGGAGGATTCGCTCTCCAGCTCAAAGCCAAAGGCGTATCACCATTTAGTCGCTTCCCGTTCCACAACTGGTTAATCGAACTCTCTTTATCTTTTAACAAATTTCCATTCCAGAAGCCTGATATGATTCGCCTCTTTGCATCAAAATTCCACTTAATAGGATCAAAGAACGTGAACGAGAATGCGGAAATTAAGCATTGGTACGAACTACAGATCCCATGATGCAGTGCTTCAGCTGCCTCGCCTTAAAAAAATAAATATAGTGTGTAACATTTACTTAAAAGCACATTTTTAAATGTATTTTCTTCATAAATACATAAACTGATACAAGTTCGAAAAATACGGAGGACAAAATATTCTATATTTGTTAAAGTTTAAATCTATTTTGGAATAATAATCCGGTCTGATTTATCAATGTTCAAGTTTCAAAGAGGTTTAGCTTAAGTTTGTCGTCCAAATAAGTGAAATCATCTGAATTAGTTTAATTTTTTATTTTAATTTTTTAAATATATTTATGACTAAATTCACCACCTTGTTTATGTGCCACCTCGGACCACCGTGAATCGTGTCTCAATTAGCAGGTTTACGTTTGATCACGGCAAATTAAAAGTCCCCCTCATATTCGGATAAATTGAGTGCTCAGATGGTCAATATGTGTAAGTCGTTGGTTTTCAATGGCTTCTGCACTTTTGTCTGTGAACCCAGGCCGACGTGGAGAAGATCGATGGGGAAGCTTACGTGATCTTCGGGATCATCCTGTTCTTCTGGGAGCTGCTGCCCACCAGTTTGGTGGTGCTGTTCTTCCGAGTGCAGCGGCCCAATCAGAACCTGGTGAGAAGCTAATCCTGTCTCTCTCCTCTAAATCCTCGCCATCGATATCACAGCTGGACACTTAGTCCATCACAAGCCATCGGATTTAGGCCGGACGGAGCCTGTTTTCCCCCTCAGAGGGGCTTCATTCATCACCTCTGCTCTGTCCCGTCCGCAGACGCCGGGCGGCATGATCAACAGTCACAGCTTTAGTTCCCGCGCCTATTTTTTCGACAATCCTCGGCGCTACGACAGCGATGACGACCTGTCCAGGAACTCGTCCACACGAGGAGAGCGGTGCAGGTGTGTCTGCTCATGCGTCCTCACATGCTCATCGCTCCCACAAATACCATCTGTGTGTTCATAAGAGCGTGTGCTGATAACGCATTTGATTTTTTTTTTTTCATTCATATCAGATTTTTATGTTTTATGTCTCTTTTTACATTTTATCAACCCAGAAAGGAATACATGTATATAGGATGATTTAAAATGTTTTTTAATTTAAATTGTATTCATTTTACAAGTATATAATCATATAAATAATTTATAGTTATTATAGTTTATTATAGTTATTATAGTTATTATATTATAGTTATAATTATATAATAAGTAGTCAGTAGTTAGAAAATTCAATAATTAATAAATATTCCTAATTGATCTTTTCTACGTCACTACTAAACAATATTAAATGTAATATATTCTAAAAAAATGGCTAAACAATTATCATCATTGACAATATATTTATTTTCTTGCATTTTTAACACCTTCAATTAACTTATGATAACTGACGTATCGAGGTTGACACACACACACACACATCTAATAAAACTGTAAATATGCATACCGTGCATATATAATTTACAGTATATACATGTAGAAAAGTATATACTTTTTTCAGAATAGAATGCTTTTAATATATACACGGGTATGTAGACAGACAGATGGATAGATGGATGGATAGATAGATGGATAGATAGACAGTTTATTATTATTACGGTATTCATTTATTTTTTTATATACGATATGTAAATTTATTTTTTATTTATAGACGTTTTTGTGTGTGTAAGTGCGTACCTTTGTCTTTTCATATAGCAAAAAACAATCCAATAACACTTGAAAGAAAAGTGCAAAAATTATCCCATCACTCCCGTATTAACTACCAGCATCTTCCTAATGAATTTGGAATGTTGCCGTCCATACTTGTGCAGTTATTACTCTGTTATTACTCTGCCGTTTGCTGTTATTTGCTGACACTCTATAGGCTTGACGAAGTCTCCGTGTGTGTTTTCCAGCAGCATCCTGTCGTCCACGCCACAGGGCCCGAGCTGGTACGGCTCCATCCAGAGGAACGGCAGCCTGACCGGGACCCCGCACCTCCACAACGGCCCCCAGACCTCCACCGCCCCTCTGCTCTTCTCCTACGGCAACACTCAGACCAACCAGCATCACAATTACTACTCCACCCCGCAGAACTACTACTCCACCTCTCAGACGCACAACTGACTCATCAGAGGGACCAAACCAATGTGATGGAGGGTCAGCTCATGTTCTTCTCATTCGTCCTTCAACCCATCTTTCCGGGAGCCTTCAGCACACGGGATGTGCTTTTTGCACTTATCCGGGCCTCCGTTTCCTCCTCGGATCGTGTGGAATGGCCGAAGCGGAGGTGAGGTTTTATTTTTTCACGAGTATGTTTTGTAGTTCCTCGCTCCTCCTGACATACACGTGGGACGGTTTATCACGTTGCCAAAGAGCGCTCGCGTAGATCCAGCCCCATCCGCCAGATATTCCCACTTCACCTGGATTTCCAGCTCCGTGATTCGCTGGCCCGGTTTATCGATGCCTGATGCCGGATGGAAACGCGCTGCACAATTGAGAGGTTTGTGCTGATGTTTGATAAGCTTTATAGTCGTTCTGGATTCATCACGCATATCCTGCTTAAATCAAGCCGACTCTTTCCAGAAAATTACTTATTTTGTGTTCTAGCAAAAATGGAAAAGAAAGTGTATTTTTATTATTTTTTTTTAACCACCTCATTGGCCGATCCACAATCATTCGGCTAATGCAATCATCACTCGTATGTTGGGAATACACCCGGTTTATGTTTTATGGAATTCTTTTATATGATTTATGTTGTGTGTGCGGTTTGTTGGATGGTTTTAGGTCAGTTAGCGTTTTAGTCATGAAGCGTTTGCTTGCCGATGTTTAGCGTGTCTGTTCCGGAAGGATGGGTTTTGGGAATGTTGGATTTCCTGATGGGAATATCACGTGAGGGTTTTTTTTTTGTGTGTAAATCTGGTATGAAAAATGTTACTGTGAAATCGATATGCGAGTGTTTTAATATTTGTTTTAATATATTGTTTGAGGCCCATGAATGTCACTGGTTTACTGGTGTTTTTAGATTCTTTAATGTACAAGCACTACCATAAAAATAAAGTTTTATTGCACTGTTTTAAAATAAAAGTGTTGTTTTCAGTGTGTGTGTGTGTGTGTGTGTGTAGGGCATATTTCGATTAATTATTAATCACCTAATTCCGATCAGGTCATGCTCCCGGGGCCACATGACCTTTTGGTTTATCTTTATTTTTTTACACTTAATCTGGCCTGTGTAAGGTTCATTGGAAGTGACCATTGGAAGTTTATACAAAGTTGCTTTTTGTATAAACCCTATGAATAATCTGCAGGATTGAGTTCAGTTTGTTGGTTTGTACATCAGTATTTTTATTTTATGTGGCTCCCCACAAATGGCAAATGCCCATCTCTGGTCTTCTTCTACAATAATATTATTTTAATTAATAAAATGTTTTTTTTTTTTTTTTTCAATTTTTTTTTTATTTTAAATTCTATTCACATGATACACGTGAGAATGTCTTGTTTTTGCAAATACATTATGTAAAGTGGCACTTAAGTCAAATTGAAGCACAATTACAATGTTTATTTCAATCAAACTGACATCCCACAAAACAAATTCTCGATTTTTGTAACATTTATTTTAAAGAATTATGTCATTATTAAATATTTAAAAACATAATTGCATCTTGATCTAGACCAAGAAAAAGATGTAACGCTATTTCCAATCCATAATTGTCTTTTGAAGACGAACGGTATATTTATTTGCAAAGTGATTGTAATAGTGACAAAAAGAGGCCACAAATATATTAAGATCGTATTGGATTAATTAATTTAATCTTAATTACCACAAAAAAGACCTTTTTCTCTTTCATAGACAGACAGTATATTTATTTGCAAAGGTAACAGTGACAAAAAGTGAGGCCACAAGATCGTGTTGGTTTCATTAATTCCATTATATTATTCTTTTAATTAAGGCAAAAAAAAAAAAAAGTATTCTCTCTCATTTATGAACAGCATATTTATTTGCAAAGTGCTTTTTTTGTAATAACAAAAAGGGAAAAAATTGGAGAGGCCACAAGATGTATCAACATCGTGTTGGTTTAAATAATTTATTTAAATTATTCTTCCAATTAATGAAAAAAAAAGAAAAAAAGAGCTTCAAGTTTTGAGATCAGACAAGAGCTTCCGGAAGTTCTGCAGCTCTCTGACACTATTGGAAACTCTGAAACACACACAAATACAGTAAATCTACAGTAAAAAGGGTACAAGAAATGTCGGGTGCGTTCAGATTGACACCTACCGTCCGAAGGCATTAACCAGCGAGACGATTTCCTGTCGACTGAGCTGAAAGAAGGGATTGCGTCTCTCAGAGAAGAGGATTTTCAGCGCCGTGCCCAGACCCTGCGTCTGAAAGAGAGCGTCAGGTCCCCCTCCATCAGCCTCGGCCGGACCTCCTCACATCTTACCTGCAGTTTGCCCCACAGTCGGCACTTAAAGCATTCTACACAGTCCATGATGCGGGAGATGTTCTTGAACGTCCGCTTGAAGTCTTCCTAACGCAGAAACACAACAGGGTTTGAAACGCCGCCTCGTGGTCTCTGTAGGACGTTGTGGTGAAGGAGAGACGGACTTTCAGTTTAATGGCTTCGTCGTTGTTGCCAGCAAACAGGGCGGCTTCGTCGAAGTGCAGCGGGAAAGATCTGAAAGCCAAACATGTGGATATTTTCAGTGTTGGACTGTTGGATGTTGCTATCCAGATGTTAGACAAATGTCTAAATTAGAAAGACCCGTTAAAAAAAAAATGTGTTATTTTTCCAAAAAATAAATAAATAAATAATAATAAAAATAATAATTAAATATAATAATTTAATCCCCAAAACTGTATCATTTCATTTTTTCCAAATATTAGGAAAAAAGCAAATTTTTCTACAGGTCTTGAGTCCATTAAATAACTAATTATCTTGCGCTTTTTTAAAAAGACATTTATTTTTAAATCAAAATTACATTCAGTAGTACATGTCGAACAAACCCTTTAATAATATCTGTAATAATCCCGGTAATAACCTACTGTCTCATTCTTTTTGAAACATATTTGGAAAAAAAAACTTTTGTACAGAACCAACAGTCCTTGAAATAACCTACTACTCATCATTATCTCATTTTTTTTTGGAAAATACTGTACTGTATAATTAAAAAAAATAAATTTTAAAGAAACCAGGAATCCCCAAAATAACCCTTTATCTAATTCTTTGTGGAAAACATTTGAATTCTCTAACTTTTTTTGTACAGAATTATTAATTTGACCATATTTCCATTTCTGGGTCATGGAGAGCTGGAGCCAATCACAGAGGTCTTACTTGGCCACGTGGAGTAGCTCCGACAGCATCTTCTTCTTCTCCTCATCTTCAGCTGGCAGGCCGGTGTACAGTCGGAAGGACGGACGTTCCACATAAGGGAGGATTTTGGCCAGCGCACGGAGCTCGATCAGATACAGGAAGTACAGGTTGCGCAGCCTCTTTGGTCCTTCTCCCTGCGTCAGTTCTTCATCGAATCTCACCTGGAACTCTGTGATGTTGTGACCCCACTTCATCTCGAACCAGTTCTCTGATGATCACAAGCACACAGAGAGAAACCGGAAGGTAAAACAGACATTACTGTATTATTCAGACAGTACGTCGTACTCAAAATCCTTTAGACTTTTAAAAAAACGACAACTTTGCGCTTATGGAGAAATTTCATGTAGTCCACGGCGCTGAAAAATGTGTCAAAATGTTTCAGCGCGACGTTAAATACAAAGCTGCAGCGCTTGATAAATTGTAGCAGCTTCTCGAGAAAGTGATACTTAACACAGAGTAGAAGAGTGAGCTATGGCAAGCCATTTTAACATTTATACCTGTATAATAACATTTATTAGTGATGGTTTAGCTAGCCACTATTACTGGTATGAAATAAGCTGTCTGCACGTGCAAGTGGCCCGCTGTCCATTAAAAAAAAAAAAAAAACATTTATGTCAGCCAATCCAAATCATGATTAGGTTGAATTTAACAAGCACTTAGTAATAAGTAGCAAAGGTCAACAGCAGAGGGTAAAGGTCACTCACCATCCAGCAGGTACTGGGCACTCAGGTGGACGTTTATGCTGGCGTGAAGCCCTGAGATGAGCCTGAAGAAAGCTCGCTTTTCTACACACAATCCTGAGGGAAACAAAGAAGGAATATGTGAAAACACACACACACACACACACACACACACAACACACGTGCGATACTATTAAAACACACACTCACCCTCGAGCCAGTGGTAAAATCCTTGACCTATCAGGGGTAAAAAGATTATTTACCTGTAACTTTATAAACGCAGTGAATTGAATTGAAACAATTGAATTGAAACAACGTAGCTTTACCATTGTTTTTTTCTGTTGAAAGTAGGAGAGAGAGAGAGAGAGATGGAAAAACACATGTTATGAAGACTCAATAAAATATATTACTGTATTTAATCCACCTAAATAAAAGCACTTACCGATGTTGGGTGCTAAAGGATTGAGTGGTCTGTGAACAGAATACGGTCTGGTAGACAAATACACACATAGATAGATGAAAACACACACACTTTTAGTGATTGAAGAACTGAATTAGTGAGGTTACTTGAAGCAGTTCTCCTCATATATGCTGTTCCAGATCCTCCAGGCTTCTGCTCCTTTATATCCAGTGAATCGCTCTGGGTTTAGTAGAAGATCAACGTACTGGGAATCCGGCGAGTCTTCATCTGAGGAAAAAAAAAAAAGAGGAAAATATTCATTCAGGAAGTTCAAACATGAGTTTCCTGCCGAGACTGTACACAAGCGTGGACTGTGAGACAAATATATTAATCAGAGGAAATGAAAAATACATTTAAGTAATTCAGCATTTACCATCCAACATGCAGAAACGATCTGATTCATCGTCATGTTTCTTCCAGTCGTGAAGTGCCTGACGCGTCTCATCACTGCGGAGAGAAATTTAAAATCACACGGCAATCACACAATCAAACTGAACCTACGCTTACAATTATTAAACTGTACATCTCAATATCTCAAGAACAACAACCTTAAAGAGCCGTCAACAGCTCCAAGTTTCTCCGCTCTCTCACATTCCTCTATTTCCAGACTGGCCTGTTCTGTATACTGTGTGGAGTAAGAGGGAGAGAAAAAGAGAGAGAGTGAGATAGATAGAGGGAAGGATGGATAGATGGATGGATGGATAGATAGATGAAAAATGGGAAAAAAATAAAAGAAAAAATTAATTTAAATGGTAGAGAACAAAAAGGAAAGAAAAAATAGAACAGAGAAAGAACTAGACAAAAAACAAGAGAAAAGTAGATGGAAAGATAAAAAAGATGGATATAGTGCGAAAAAAATGTACCAATATAAGGTACAGAGAAAAATCTGAAGAAAAGAAAAGAAAAGATAGATAGATAGATAGATAGATAGATAGATAGATAGATAGATAGATAGATAGATAGATAGATAGATAGATAGATAGATAGATAGATAGATAGATAGATAGATAGATAGATAGATAGATAGATAGATAGATAGATAAAAATGAATAAATGGTAGAAAACAATAAGTAAAAAAAGAGACAAAAAGCAAGATAGATAAGTAGATGGAAACATAAAAAGATGGATGTATTGTGGAAAAAAAATCAAAGACCAAAAAAAAGGTACAGAGGAAAACGTGAAGGAAGAGAATAGATGGATGGATGGATGGATGGATGGATGGATGAATTGAATTGAAAAAGCCTTTATTAGTCCCACAGTAGGAACATTTCACGTCACAACAGCAACAACAAATCCTAACAAATAAACAAACATAACCATAACGCACTGCACACATCATAATAAACAAACAAACAAACAAACAAACACAAACCATATGAATCCAATGAAGTATGGATGGATGGATGGATAGATAGATGGATAGATGAATAGATGAATAGATGAATAGATGGATAGATAGATAGATAGATAGATAGATAGATAGATAGATAGATAGATAGATAGATAGATAGATAGATAGATAGATATGAAAAATGGGGAAATTTTAAATATAAAGAAACAAATGATAGAGAACAAAAAGAAAGGAAAAAAAGAGGCAGAAAGCAATTTGAGACAAAAGACAAAGTAAACCAACAAACAAGCCAGTGTTATTAAAGTAAAATAATGGCTTGAAGACCGACTGACTGAGGACCAATCAGCTAATGAACTGTGGGACAAAGCAGATGTTCTCCCACCTTATAGCTGCTGGACTTCAGACCTTCTGGCACTTCACCCTGCACAGAAAACACACAGAGATGCAGCTTTCCGGAACCTTCTGCAGGAGCAAAGACGTCAGACGCTCACCGGAGTGCAGGGCTTCACACCGCAGTGTCTCAGGCCGCACTGACCCTGCTGGATCCAGAAAGGACACGGGTTCTTCAGGTTGACCTGCCGGGTCACACACGGGTCACACCTTTACCCAACATGAACCAGGAGCCACTTTCACTGCAAATTAATAACCTGGTAAAAACGGAAGTAGTCTGACGCCAGGAGACGCTGCAGCTTGGGGAAGATTTCCTCGTTGTTGAACTTGTCGATGGTCTCCACGTCACAAGCGCAATCATCCAGGGTCCCACTCACCTACATACATGCATTCAAAACCACAAGGATGGAAGAATATTCTTCACAAAATGTACTAAACTTGCCACGTGGAACCGTTTTAAACTAGGAAAAAAAAAACCCACCACCATATCAATAATGTATAATTGATTCATATTAATCATTGGTGATATCATTCAGTTATATGGTGACAATATCGATTATCAATTCATCTAAATACATTTATCAATAATATAAATGTATATCACGTCAACTAATAACATATTGCGGGATATTGTCTTACCATTGGTTAGTAGTAAATATTATAAATGAATTAACATTTAAGATAAATTATAAACATAATACCACAAAAATAATAAATAAGGGTGTACGGGTACAATATTATTATTCAATATAACCATGTTAATTATTGGCAATAGTAACCATGTTAATTATATTGCCAATATAACAACAATGAATCAATATGTTCAGACCTACAGTATTACTAACAATAAATTACACTTGATCAATACAAATATTAAAAATGAATAATAATGACTACTAGTGCAACAAAAAAAATTCGTTATTTCAAAAGTGTATCAAATTATAAGCTCTTTCCTAAAGGTGCACATAAAAAAGGTTGGTGCACCCCGTCAAGATTGAGAAAAAGTTAATGAAAATTAATTAGGATAGAAACATTAGCTGTGGGGTTTACTTTTTAGCCGTGTGTTTGGTCTTTTTGGCCGTTATAATAAACCGTTTTGTTAGTGTATTTCCCGCCAAAGCACTTCCGGGGTCAACCTCACCTGACAGAAGCACCTTTGGGCGGCTGATGCTGCTTCCGCAACTCGGGCGCCGGCGAGTAGAAGAAACAGCGAGTAAATCTGCGAGTAAACAGCGAGTAGAAGAAAGACGCCCATGCTCGCTGTATAACCACCGCGTCAACCTCTGTTTGGTGTCGCGAAGAGTCCCGTTACAACAACGCTACTGACGCGTGAACGTTACTCGGTGTTTGTGTAGGGTGCTCGTGAGTTACGCGTCTCTCTCCACGCGCTGTCTTTATTCTAATCACTTCCGATTCATTCACTCGCTACGTGATGTACGTGACTCCGACGACGCTGCGATACGACACGTAGCGATGATTAATTATGATTCATGTACGAAGATCCGTTTGTGTAGCTAATACCTCCACACGACACTGTCCAGCTGTACATATCGAGTTAAATTCTATTAGTAGTTCTGGGATTATAGGCAAAACTACATATGAAACCGTTCCACTCTTACTGTTCACCGCTAAATGTCGCTGTCTGACTACGCCTGTGTGTTGCGTTGTAACTATGGCGTTACGTCACTGGTTTATACCGCAATATTGGGTTCGATTTTCGTGACCGTTTTTGACATTTTAATTTCGTTGGAACATTTTTTTATCTCTATTAATCTTAGTGGTATAGGATAATGTAAACACTGTCTTGGATTTGATATTAATTGAGATAATAATGTCTTCATTTTTAACAATCATATAACAAATCTTTGAAAATAAAAACGTCATTTGATACATGATACATGTCTCGTTTTTTAAATTTTATTTCACTATATGTAATCTAATAAAGTTTTATTCGCGTTTAGAACTGGTTTTGGAATCATTTAGACGGTCTGCATGCGTTAGTCGATGTAGTAACTAAATTGCTTATTAAACATTGAAACAAGATTGCTTTTTATTATACATATTATTAATATGCTTATTTTACTAAAGTAAAGGCGACTTTTTGTTTAACTGCAAATTAATGAGTTCAAGCTTTAGATGTTCGGCTAAAACGATAAACACATGTAAGTGCTAAAGTCCCAAATGAAACTAAATATGCTTTATACATATACTGTATATATTTATTTAAAAATAAATAAATGATAAATGCTGCGCATCCGTATGACGTTACGTACTCTGACAACATTCAGCGTTTGAACGGCAAGACTCGTGGGGATTTAGCGCCACCACATGGACGGAATGCGCCACAGCAGCGCGCAGTTTATAACTCCAAGGGCGGAATCCACTGAGTCCGAACAGGATTCGTTACTTTTTCCCGACTCTGCAGCGCA
The DNA here is from genome assembly GCA_017309775.1 of Paedocypris sp. Pulau Singkep. NCBI lineage: Eukaryota > Metazoa > Chordata > Actinopteri > Cypriniformes > Paedocypris > Paedocypris sp. Pulau Singkep. The sequence goes on along the minus strand of MU204318.1, from coordinate 5,519,026 downwards.
GTTGCATTCGTCAGCCTGTGGCTCTCTCATCAGTCCGCGAAAGTCAGGTCGGAAAAGCAAAAGAAAAATACAAAAAAAGTCAGTCCACTCGGACGATGAAAGCTCGTGCTCGCGCCGATCCCAGATCAGTCTGCAGGAGAAGCAACACGATCTGTTCCCAACTCCATTCTCTATTTTAGTGCTTCCCTGCGCTGCCAAGCCCCTGACGTAATGCTGCGTGTTAATTATTAGCATGTGGGAAGCGATGCCGAGACTCTCCTCTGCCGCTGCCTAAACCAGAGCGACCGGAGCGAGTGCGGGGAGAGAAAAGCCTCGTCAAGATGGCCAGACACACTGACCCGGAGTGAAGGGACGCCGCTCCACAGCTGTCCCGGGACCGGCTGCGCCTCTAGGTGAGACCGCTTTTCAACGTCTGCTCCGCGTCCTGCTCGTCTTCCACTGGTGTCATTTGCTGGGCTGTTTGTGTCTTTTATTGAAAGTTTGCGCGGTTGTTTGAATTCCTCGCCGAGTGAGGAAGACTCTCGCCCTGATGGACGAAGACTAACGTGCGTTTGGGAAGAAATCTTCTAAAAGTGTTGTTTTTATGACGTGACGTGACGCTCCGGGCGCGCGTGCCGCTTGGAGACGCGAATGGAAACCGAAAGTTTGTGCTTTTGGTGTTTGTTCTTGGACTTTTTATGATGATGATGAAGGTCATTTGGACCAGCGCAGGTATCGCTGACGTAAAGGAAATACTTACAGCGCTACGCTTTGCAAACCGTCAACCGTATTTTGCAAATTAATCGTTGGTTAAAATTCTCGTTTTAATGGCACGGCATTTGAAAGAAGTGTGTCATACCGAAGTCGATAAAGACTCGAGCTAGAAGTTTCGTATTTCTTATGTGACACTTTCGCTGGACATTTTTGGGACAACAAGTGATTCGAATCATTTTTTCGGAGGACTCGGATCTTTTGTGCGCAAAGTGCGAGGCATCGAATCACTGCATCAATCGAATCTTTACTCCAATCCGTTTATAAACTAAACGAGCCCTGCTGTAGCACAGTGTTATCTATTAATACTTGTCGTGAGTAAGTCTGAACGCTACTGAGGTGTCGTGTCGGAAATCCTCTGAATGCGTGAAATGACTCGTTCACTTGAATGAGTCATTCATAAAAACAGCTGACGAATTCATTCCAAAATAGGAAAAAAGCCGTTTTATGTTTGCCTTTTTTCCCGAGCTGTTTATTATACCTATAAGAATCACCTCTACGTTTTTTGTACTGAAACATTGAAGTTTGTTTGTATAAATAATTTTTGCATAATTGATAACTGTAAACTGGTTTAGTTGAACCTTTATTTACTTTCATCTCAACTCAGTGCAACATTTTAGTTACTACCACTAAAACTAATGTGTAGTTTAAATCTTCTGACTAATATATAGCCCTCTTCTTTATATAGCCTGTGTAGACGTCGTCTACTGTAGCCTATTGTAGACACGTTGCTTCACTTGCTCCTCTTTTTTTGTAAGTCGTTTTGGATAAAAGCGTCTGCCAAATGACTGTAAAGTACTAGTAAAGTAATAGTTCTTTTGTGCATTAACAACCCATCCTGTCGTTTCACAGATCATGTTCTCAGTGGATGATGCCCTCAAGACCAAAGCTCAACGGACACCTGAACGCTGAACCGCCATTTCTGATCACATAAGGACGAGAAGGTCGAACGCATCAGCAGATCTAGAAGGAAGCTCACAGACTCCACCTCGATCTTAGAAAGCATCCAAAGAGCCGTGGCCGTATCTCTCGGCATCTAAACAAACACGACGTACAAATCTCGGTACACTGATCCTGCCCGGCAGATCATGATGTTTCGAGACCAGGTGGGTGTCCTCGCCGGCTGGTTCAAGGGGTGGAACGAGTGCGAACAGACTGTGGCCTTACTGTCGCTCCTGAAGCGGGTCAGTCGAACCCAAGCCCGCTTCCTTCAGCTGTGTCTGGAGCATTCCTTGGCTGACTGCACTGAGCTCCATGTTTTGGAAAGAGAGGCCAACAACCCAGGTGAGTCCAGAATCTTCTTGTTTTCTGGTGAAGATGAGCCTTCACAACACCAGCTTTGGGTTTTCTTCTTCCGTCTGACTGAAGAGTTGATAACTGCTGCGGGTTTGTTTGAAGCTGTGGTGCTATTTCAATTGCATGTGTGGTGGAGAGGCTGAATGGTGGGACGGAAATGATCCTGGAAATAAACTCCATGGAAACCCAATATCCTAATAAAAATGGAACGCTTTCAGAAATAACCTGGTGGTTGAGCGGCTGGCTTGACCTCTGGACATTGTGCTGCTTCGTCTTGTGCTGAACGGTTTAGAATCGTGTTGTTTCTTGCGCAGACAGATTGCTATTACCGTAATTTCTGGACTACAAGGCACATCAATAAATGTCTTTCTTAACTTTAAAAAAGTATTCAGATTCAAATTTTGGACTTGGTACAGCATGTAGTGAAATGTATTTTTCCAATTGTCCAGCCTTTAAACATGGGGGGTTTGCCAGGGAGCAAAGCAATACTATTAAAAAGATAAAAATACAAAAAATACAGTACAAATTAAGACTGAAGTATGAATAACATACAAAAAATCTATGAAGAAGAAGAAAAAAAGATAAGAAATACAATAAAATACAGTAAAAAATGAAGATAAAGTATGAATTTAATACAACCAACTATGATAATGGTGACAAAAAGATGAAATACACAATCAAATGCAGTAAAATAAAGATTTTAGATGAGAAAGAATTAGTAAAATACTAAAAAGTGACTCAAGTGATCCAGTTGAAGCGAAAATGTCTAGTGACCCTTTGGAGCACACTTAAAGCACATCGGATTTTAAAGCACATTAGTACGTTAAAAAAAAAAAAAAGGTTTGGCAAGTTTTAGGTGTGCCTTCTATTCTAATAAATACGGTTGATTTCAGTGGGCCGAGGCTTTGTCGTGCTGGATTATAATCCAGGTCATTTACTGCTGCTCGGTCATTGTTTTTCCGATATTTTGAAGCTGGAGAGAAGCTCAGGATGTGGAGCTCGCGTGTGTTTTTGCAGTTGGTGTATTTGCATGACCGCATGTGGTCGTGACCTTTGAGCCAGTGCGTGGATGACGTGCGTCTGTCTCTACATGCCTACTACCTGTGCGATTCACCTGAGGCGGAATTACGCCGCTCAGCTTCCTGTTTCTCGCCCCACAGCAGGGAATCTTTGCTTCGTTTGTGGCTTTTTTGTTCAGGCTGACTTTGTTCGCCATGATGCGTCTTGAACAGAATTCACTCGAGATGGTTGAGTTGTCAGTTTTAATCCATGATGGGTGTAGTTCATCCCTGCTGGCCATCAACCCGTTAGTTGTTTTGTTCGGTTTCACATTGGAAAGTTTGATGGGCTTTTTTTTCTTTTCAAAGCTTTAAATAATGACTCTGTGTGTGTGTGTGTGTGTACAAGTTCACACATGTAATATATGTTGGTGTGTGTGTATGTTTATCTAAGTCTTAGTAGGGTTTTTAAGATGCTTTGAAGTGTAAGACCTACCCTTAAAATAAGACCTAGTAAAGTTTTAAGCTGGCAAATAAAGTTTTGAATGTAGGGGAATGAATAGAAATAAATATGCATTTTAAGCTATCACGTTTCTAGACTACACAAAGGTGCGATTTTATTTATCAAAATTTTAAACGTGTACGGAAAAAAAATTCTGTATAATTTTCACATTTAACATGTGAACCAATCAGAGCTTGCACCCAAATGATAACAAAAGCCTCAGGTGTAATTGGACAAAGTTGATCAAAAATAAAACACAGCTGTCTAATTAAAACAGATTTTACACACAAATTACAATAAAGCATTTTTTTTTATTATCAACAAGCACTGACTGTAGATCTCCTGTATGCAAATATAGAGCCGTGACATTTACTCTGACTCCGCCCACAACAGGACACGCCCACGTTATTAAATGCAATATGTTTCGGCCTTCGTCTTCTTTGGCTCAAAATCGACACAATAATCACGTCAAAGGTCAAGACACACATTTTATTCTCAAACTCGACCCCAAAATGTGTTTCTCAGAAGCCCCTCGAAAAGCAGTTCCCCACAACCACAACTCTTTCTGCTTCCCAGGCCTTTAAACCATCACATAAAGCCCGGTCAGTCCGTGTGGACGTAATTGGCGACAGGAAGTTGTGTGGAAAGATGCAACTATTTGGATAGAAGCTCTCCATCCCGAGAATCCACAATGACCTACTTCTTCCCCGTCTGAAGGAGCTGCTTGTTCCCCTGACCCCGATGATGCAACTCATTTGCGTTTCATCTGCACATCGTGCGCGCCAGCTTGAAAGGGATGGTGTGTGCGCTTTGCATTTTTACTCACATGTGACTTTTCCACGTCAGGGGCGGAGCTCGGAGTTTCATCGCTCGGCGTCACGCTTGTGAATGGCTGACTTCATGCCACGGTGTCGTGCGGAGAACACTTCCCGATATTGTGGCCTCTTTATGAGCCTCAGCCGTGGAACTTTAGACGTTTGTTTCCTTCTGCCTGCATGGGGTCGTGTTTGACTCTGGCGGATGATGCTGTTGGTGTTATATGTCTCTAGAATCAAGCCATGGGAATTTTTTTTGTTTGGAGTTTTCAGTATTATATGAAAGTTTAAAATGAATTGTGTGTGTGTGTGTGTGTGTGTGTAGGGACTACTATATGCCTATATGTAGAGTAAACCTATACATGTAAATACACAGTATTTTGCAACTGTCAACTAAATGTTCTTTAGCATACTAAATTTTATAGATTTAATTCGTGCATATTCATCTCTCTATCCATCGTTTACACATCTATCTGTCTATCTGTCTCTCTGTCTGTCTGTCTGTCTGTCTATCTATCTGTCTGTCTGTCTATATGTCTGACTATCTGACTATCTGACCGACTATCTATCCCTCCATCTCTCTATCACTCTCTCTCTCTATCTATCTATCTATCTATCTATCTATCTATCTATCTATCTCTATCCCCCTCTCTTTCTATCTCTATCTGTCCCCCTCTATCTCTATCTACTCCCCTCTATCATCTCTCTCTCTATCTATCCCTCTATCCATCTATCTATCTATCTCTATCTACCCCCATCTCTCCATCTCTCTCTCTCGCTCTCTCTCTATCCATCCCTTTCTCTATCCATCCTTTTCTCTATCCATCCCTCTCTCTCTATCATCTATCTCTCTATCTCTATCTATCTCTCTATCTCTATCTCTATCTATCTCTCTATCTCTCTATCTCTCTATCTCTCTATCTCTCTATCTCTCTAATCTATTCTTTTCAATTAAAATAAATTATTGCTATTGCATTATTGATTATATAAGATAAATAAAGTGTGTTTGCTTTTTACTGCTTTCCATGCCATAGACATTTTTTTCCCATTTAATTGTTTCAAACCGTATTTACTAGAGTAAACCTTTTGACCCAATTTGGCCATGTGTATAATATTATGCGATCATTAATATTCATAATCAGTGTTTACTTGATAAAGCAGTGACACAGTTTTCCCGCTGTGAGCTCCATTACTGCGTCACTCCGTCCTCTTGACCCACTGCCCTTGATACACACACTCACACACACACACACACACACACACACACACACACACTCCTGTCATGTGTGTTTGTTTATTGGGCACTGGTGTTTTCGCTGAGCTCTTTGAAGCAGAAAGCGCTTGTTTCTCGTCTGGGTGGCGAAGCGTCGCACCCACGCATCAGCAAACCGTTTATTTCCAGCTGGCGCGCTTTCCCTCAACTCATGTGCCATGAAAACCCAACCGGAAAGATCGGATGCTTCCTCGTGTCAGATGACGGCCGGGGTTTGGATTCGCTTAAAATACTCAAAGAATCGTCAATCCAGTAGATCGTTTCACATAAAGCTTCCTGTTAGTGAACTTTAATACAAAGAAAAAGAAAAAAAAAAGCTTCCTAAAGTTCTGGTTCTCACGGTTGGTGAATTATGGGCAGCTTTGGTGTTCTGCTTCAGACTCGTGTCTCGTTTCTTGCTGGTTTAATCTCTTTTATTGGAGGTGTTTTGGAGCAATGCTGACTTCACGTCACTTCACCTATTTCTCGTCCTAATGAGCGATGGAATCAGCTTATCTCAGCGTAACGGAATGAATCCGACGTGCAGAGGCTTGAACGTCTTGAGAGCTAATGTTCTTCTTATTTAGGGAGACGTGTTGGGTTTGCTGGGTTTACATCACGGAGACGGGGGATATCTCACCTGCTTCGCACTCAGGATTCGTGTAGATACATGTGAACCGAGAATTGTGAGCTAAAATCTGTTTGTGTGTGTGCATATATCATGGAGTCAGATTAGCGCCTGAAATATCAATGTAAATGTCTAAGAAACGAATGAAAATGCTTCACATTTAAGTTTGTTTTTTTTATTTTTCGCTTGCAATTACGTTTTTTTATTTTTCGCTTACAATTACGTTGGAATTTTCACGTTTTTGTTTGGAACTTTTTTTTCGTATGTTTCATTTTTTTTCATTTACTGACTTCTGATTGGCTGGTGAGAATGTGATTGGCAGCAGTATTGACCAGGAAGTGGGAGCGCTTAAACACATGCATAATCAGAACACCTTCGTCTTCATCAAAATGTTCTGGAAAAATATTGAGAAATACTGTCGTTTGTGTTTTTTTTTTTTTGTTTGTTTTTTGAGAGATTAGAAGATAAAGCAAAATTTTAATGTATAATGAATAAATATGGTGGTTGATTATTGTCTGTTAAAACGATCAAACAAACACACTGGCTATTTGTTAAATATTTGTCAGCTGTTTATTAATCTATTTACACTTATATTATCTACATTTTATTTTTTACGTGATTTTATAATATAATTTTATTATTAACATCATTTTTTTTATTAACAACATTTTATTTTATTGTTAGTAATTATAATTAAATGTGTAATTTAATTTATTATACATGTATTTAACGGAAATCATTGTATTAACGGTTTTGTGTTTAAACTTTCTTAGAGTGGGTGCACAATAAAATTCGACTTCTAGATGTGCATTTATTTTCCAGGTTTGTGTTTTGAAGGCAATAAAAACATTTGAAAGGACAAATAACTTTCCAATTTTTTAAAAACCTCTGGTGAACGTAACCATGACCCGATGCAAGAATACTGCATCCGTGTTTACTCACAGAACTCAAGCGTATTGCCCAAACATAAGGCAACTAGTTAACCTTCTAGCAACTAGTTAACTAGTAACCATGTGTGTTGTAACCAGTGCTCCTCACAGTTGTCTTCTGCTCCTCTGGTCAGCTCACTTCCTGTCCGGCCGCCGTTTAGCCAGCGTGATTTTTCCCGTCTGTAAATGCAAAGCAGACGGACACAATGACGGACTGTTAGAAACTGCTGATTTGGCTTGAAAGGGCTCGGGCCGGGCTTCATCCCCCACTTCCAGCAGGACGTCCAGCTCCAGACAGTCTGCCGTTGAAAACCAGGCCGCGATTCCTTCGCTTTCCCAAACGCCACCTCCTTTATTTTTCTAGCCGTTTTTCCCCCTCTACGAATCCTAATCTGCGTTTAGGTGCATGGTGAAGCGGTTCTTCCGAGCAGGAACGTAACGTCGGCTGGATGAGGAAAGGGGCCCAGACATTTCCTTAAATAGAGCTCCTGCTCTCCCATCCACAGACCTGAGGCTCGCATTCCACAAATAGCACCGGCCGTGACATTCTACACTCTCGTGGCCTGTGGAACGTGCTCAGGTAGACTGAAGCCTGTCCCACTGCTGCTTTTATCACCTTTTAGACTTGTCAGGTCACAATGGCGCTTCCTGCCAGAGTTTATCCCGGTGTTTCCTCACGTTTACATAAGACCTAAAGCAAAGATGCTCCGCAGAATTCCTTGGGAAAACACAGTATTCTTACCTAAATACTTGTGCATATTCTGACAACAAAATGTTCTTTAGCTTTCTAAGCTATGTATAGATAGCTATAATAGATATGATCTATTTATATAGATTTTGTTCATTCATTTTTACTCAATTTATATAAATATTTGTTCCCTAAATGTATAAATAAAGTTTATTTTGTCACCTCATAATTATTATCTCTGTCCATCCATCCATCCATCTGTCTATCTCTCCGTCATTCTGTCCCTTTGTCTGTCACTACTGTATGTTTCACAAACACATAAACATACCTACACACAGTGATACACACACACACACACACACACACACACACACACACACACGTTTCTTTTCTAAAATCTCCTTGATACCGACAAACTGGATTGGCCTTCATGTAATTACGGATTTATTTATTATACGTATGGTTATGATGTATCTTGTACCTCAATCTGAGAAGTATGTAGAACATATTTAGAAAGTTTTATCGCAAACGCACAACGCAAGTTCCTGATGGGATCGAAGCGCCGTTATATTAACTATAAACGACAAGATAAAGCCTCTTATAAACGACTTTGATTAATGAATCAAACGCTGTTTAAAGAAATGATCATATAATCATATTGAGTTACTGACATCTGAGATAAGCGTTTGGTTTTTCTCGACTCACCTAATTCGACGAGTTAAATATTTTCACTGTACACCAAAGGGTTTAGAACACAAATAATACAATAGTATAGAATAGAATGCCTATTATACAGTTATATCATACAATGTAAATAATACACGCGTACTGTGAAGTTAAGAGCATCTTACTTAATTACAAAATGTAAAAATAATACAACACAGAACCTACATCTTGACAGCAGATAAACTCTTTTAATGACATGAAAACTTCACACGAACATTTCATTTTTACGCTATTTACAGTCAGAAATCACCAATGTTGGGTCTGAATTTTTGTTGAGTTCCTGACCTCCAAACTACTCAAACGCTTCTGCTGAACTCGCATGTTCTCAACTCGCATATAAAGGGTGGATTATTGAAAAAGGAACTGAAGAGCCATTGCAGTGCAAAAGGAAAGCAGTGAAAAAGCGTTTTGGTGCAGCTGCAGTCCTCAAGTTACCGTGGCTCTTCCTGTCCGAGGGTGTCCTGTCTGGGGAATGAATGGAGCAGCTTTTGGGGACGGAGTCTGAGGCCTCAGGGTTTCCTCACAAAGTGCTGATGAGGAGAAATCTCTGCAAAGGGTTGCCCAACAATCAATGCTTCATGTCTGCTCAAAAACGCTTGCTAATGTAATTATGGCGGAATTCGTCGCCCTCGACACATTTCACCGCCTGTGTGGTTTAGTGATTATAGTACTGCTTATAGTAACACTTATTATAGAAATATAAGTGTTTTTTTTTTCAATAATAGATGACAAATAGTCGATTCTAGTGGTAATTATTATCCCCTGTTTAGCAGGCCGAGCGTTTTGATTGTGTCTGTTCCTTGGATTTTTTACTTCTTGCCCATGTTCTTCATTTTTGACTGTTTTAAATCTTTCTGCAATTACACATTGGGTTTGTTAGCACTAAGCTAAGCTAACCAGTCGTTGTTTGTAGTTTCTGTTTGTTGTAATATGAAATATTGTACTGAATTTCGTTTTTTTGTCTTACTTACTTTTTTCAGTGTTATTTTTTTTTCTCCATTAATTGTCACAGCGTGTCTAATGTTTCTTTATTTCTGTTATTGAGCCACTAAAAATGTATACTGTAGCACGTCTGCCTACAGACCATTTTTTAATCGTTATATAGACGCACACGCGCCGCTGCATAAAGACGACCTGTTTCCATTTATACGTGATTGTTTCTGACTTGAAATATGAAAAATGGGGGATTATATTTACGCGCATATTTCAAATTGCCGATTTTAAGCACCCCCACGTTTTTGAACGTCGAAAATTCTAAAAGTCGAACAAAAATTTGCTTATATTTGCGGAAATACGGTACATAAAGTACTGGATTTTTTTTACGTTTTAAATCAAGGACCAGTCCAAACCCGTGTCCGCTTTCCTTGAGCTTTCTGTGACGAAGAATTCCTTTCCGGGTCAGATTAGACTGGACGCTGGGGTCACATGTGGGCCGCGATGCGCTTCCTGCGATTATGCGGAATGGCTCATCATCATCAGCACCGGACAATGGAGATGAGATGGAGCCGCTGAGACTGCTGTGTCTACTGACAGGAGCAGGTGTTTCCCACTGTGTCTGTCCAGCTCCGACTCAACGGATGGTTAGCCTGCGCCGCTATTTCCAACGGCAAACGGGATTAGCGGCCGTAAATATAACCGGCTGGAAGGAAGGAGGAAGAACGCACGCTCGCGCACAGACAAACAAAGCTGAGCTCAAACCCTCGGCCTCTTTCTCTAAACTCTGTCGCAGACACGTAACTAGCGCGTGTTCAACCGCTCGCTAATTGTTTCCGCTGACCAAGGGCAACTGTGAGCGTGTTTATGAGCGGAAAGGTCAGAGGCCGGACTCTCTTTTGACAATGTTGCTAGAGGTAATGCCACAGTATAAATTCTACTGTGCTATGAGCGTAATAATGTTTCACAATTTCATGATTTCCCAGAGTTTCATGATTTTGTTTGTATTTATTTATAAAATTTTTTTTTTTGATGTTTTGTGCCGGATTTTTTTAATTGGTTGGATGTGGCAATTTTAAAGGATAATGCAGATTTTATAAGATCGTAAGGAATTCAACCAGAGAGAGAGTTTTCTCTGTTTTCGCTACTGTGTTTCGTCTCTGAGATGTTCGCCTGTTGCCGTCTTTTCTTCTGTTTGACTGTGATGCTACTCTCGCTCTAACGATAATCAAGAGTCGACTTTCTAAAACAATTGATCCACTGAACTGCAGCATATCTGGGGTTTTCATACATTTCTGTTGGTAGCCGATTTGCCTTCTCCATTGTTTGGAGAGACGGTCAAGCATCACGTGTGCACGTCTTCAGGTTAATCACACAAAATTATTGTTTTCAAAATGGAAATATTGGAATCAGACGCTACTTTATTTCATGTTTTAAATTAACATTTTTTTTTTTATTGTTTTTAAAATTATTTTTTATTCTATTATAATTTTTTTTTTACTACAGTTATTTGCAAGATTGTAAAACAATACAGAGTTTTATTGCCAATTGTGAAAAGCTTTACATAGTGTAAGTGTTATTATATAGCGCTTTTCTTTCTAACGCAAAGTTGCTATGCGGAATTACGGGGAAAAAAAAATAGTCTGTTCATTTGTGTTCAGACTATGGGCTATGACCAGAAGAGCCAGCTAGATCGCGAGTGGCATCATAGAAAAGATGAAACACAGAAAGAGCAGAGCAATTAGGAAAACATGAAGTCCCATGAACATGAAGTTTCAGGAGGTGCAGGTGTGATTCGGTTCCGAGCACTAAACTAGGCAGCCTTTCTATACGATTATTTTAACTTATTCTGTAAGTTATTATAACAGGTCAATAAATTCTTCGTTGAAGAGATGCGTCTTCAGTCTAGACTTACATTGACTCACTGATTCGGAGTCTGGAATTGTGCTAGGTGGAGCATTCCATAATTTGGGTGCTAATATTCGAAAAATATTCAAAAGATCTTCCTCTCTTGTAGATTTTACAGATTTGTGGTATTGTAAGCTGGCTGGAGTTTTGAGAGCGCAGCAGTGGTGAAGGCCCGTGAAGTGTCTGAGATCTTTCCTCCTGCTTTCTGTGGGAACATCAAGTCAAGAACCTGTCTGTAGTGCCATCTTCCCACTCGCGGGCGTGTCCAGTTCCGCTCTGGTGCGAGTGGTTCTGATGTTATCTGTCCTTCACGTGATGTGATTGGCTGGGATGACGTCAGGTTTAGTCATGCTATTATCTTTCCGTTGACGCTCTGTGTTTCCCTCCACGCTCTCCTCTGCTCAACGCATTAGATTGCGAGGAGCCCGTTTAAGGAAGTGTTTGCTAAAGCAGTTTAGAGGGGGATGATCTCAGGAAGAAGGTATGTGTCTAACCAGTATCGTTTCGGATGCAATGCACCCCAGTCGGAAACTGTGCATTCTTCTGCTGGACCTGTGGTATGCCAGCACATTCCTCACCGCTGAGCTGGAGCGAGCAGCCGGTGGGATGGGTGGGGCTCTCTCTCTCGCTCTCTCTCTCGCCCCCCCCCCCCTCTATCTTTCCGTCCGGTCTGTCTGTCTGTCTGTCTCTCTTTCTGTCTTTCTATCTGTTCTGTCTCACCCAGCCTCCTTACTCACTCTCTCTCACTCTCTCTTTCTATTTCTTTCTCTTTTTTCTGTCTTTCTCTCTCTCTCTCTCTCTCTCTCTCTCTCTCTTTCGATGTTGTTCTCTTTCTTTCTGCCTCTCTCTCTCACTCTCTCTCTCTCTCTCTTTCCCCTCTGTCTGTCTGCCTGTCTCTCTTTCTGTTTATTTGTCTCTGTCTTTCTATTTCTCTCTCTCTCTCTCTCTCTCTCTCTCTCTCTCTCTCTCTCAAACGTTCTCTT
>MU204318.1:5484475-5506518 GCA_017309775.1 Paedocypris sp. Pulau Singkep | reverse complement strand
GCTCTCTCTCTCTCTCTCTCTCTCACTCTCTCTCTCTCCCCCCCCCCCCCTATTTTCCGTCCGGTCTGTCTGTCTGTCTGTCTCTCTTTCTGTCTTTCTATCTGTTCTGTCTCACCCAGCCTCCTTACTCACTCTCTCTCACTCTCTCTTTCTATTTCTTTCTCTTTTTTCTGTCTTTCTTTCTCTCTCTCTCTCTCTCTCTCTCTCTCTCTTTCGATGTTGTTCTCTTTCTTTCTGCCTCTCTCTCTCACTCTCTCTCTCTCTCTCTTTCCCCTCTGTCTGTCTGCCTGTCTCTCTTTCTGTTTATTTGTCTCTGTCTTTCTATTTCTCTCTCTCTCTCTCTCTCTCTCTCTCTCTCTCTCTCAAATGTTCTCTTGTTGTCTCTGTCTTTTTCTTTCTCTATCTCTCTCTTTCTCTTTGTATGTCTCTTTATTTCTTTTCATCTCTTTTTCTGTCTCCCTCTCTCTCTCTCTCTCTCTCTTTTGCTATCTGTTTCTTTCTTTCTCTCTCTCTCTCTCTCTCTCTCTCTTGCTCTCTCTCACACACTCTCTCTACACTCATACTTACACCCTCTCTCTCACTCACTTTCTTTTTCTTCACTCATCCTCTCTGCACTCCCTCTCTTTCTCAATCACACTCACTCTCGCTCTCAAGCCACTTTTTTTCCAAACAAGTAATTTTTTTCTTTCCCTTTACACTTGGAAAATCCTCTTGAAGCAGGTTTTCGGTCTCAGACTGTTGGTTTGTTTCACTCAGAAGCAAAAGTACAGACAGAACTTGTTTTTTAGTTTCCGGATCTTTCTTTCCGAGCTGAAAGCCGCTGATCTTCTTCGGTCTGGTCTGGACGTGTCGGCCTCCTCACCGAAAAACGCGGATCATAATCCGTCCAAAGACATTTCCGATTTCTACCATGTTGCCTCAACAACGTTTGCTGTTTATTGTGCAAACAAGCGACTGCATTTGTGCCGTGATCTTTTTGATCCATGAACATGAACTTGAACAGTTTTGCATATTATGCACTAAGACTCCTGCAGTTTTACAAATAATACTGTAAATCAAAAATAATTTCTGTCATAATAAGTGCTGGGAAATCATTTGAATAAATGTAATATATTTACGTAATACATTTCTGTCATATTAAATATATTGTTGTAATTTCATGTATAATTTTCTCAATGTCCAACGTGTGTGTGTGTACGTGTGTGTGTCATTAAAATACACAAGAGCATATACAAAATAGCTAAAAAATAAATAAATTAAATAATAAGGCAGAAAAAGGCTAACACACACTAACGGATACATTATTACTGGATTGTCATGTGGCCTAATAGTTTTGAGAGATTTATAGATTTATATATATATTAGAGATTTGTCCTTCTAATCAGAAGGTTGCGGGTTCGATTCTCATACCAACAGGTTCTGATCCTGAACCCAATGCCATGGCAGTGTGTGTGTTTGTATACACACTTTAAAAGGAGAAAACAAATCTCTGGTTTGGTTCCGACCAGGCCCGGCCACTTTCTCAACAAGCCGCTGGTGCGTGTGTGTATAAATAGGCTGTTATCAGCGGGCCGGGCCGGGCCGGGCCGCTGGTGTTGTGGTGGTGGTATTTTTAGCAGGAGAGAATCATGTGTCTGACCAACACATCTCCACCCGTCCAGACAAGGGTGTCAGCATGACCGCGCTCGTGTTCACGTCATGAGGAGCCGACGCTGTTGATACGTGCGCTCTCACTTTACACGTCACTAGGTTCATTACTTTCATTTCAAGGTTAAAATGTTGGATTTAGAGGATCGCCACTATGATAAAACACAGGATGGGCGTTTTAGTTTTTCCGGGGGTCTGCGTGAGAAAAAGAAAATACAGGGCCGGATGAGATAGACCTCAATCCTGCAGGTTAATCTATACAAAAATATAGCAAATAGTGTGCAAAATGCAATTTTTCTATACAAAAAACTACTAAAAGCAATGGAAACATTCCCTTTTGTGTGTGTTTGCTCCGCGACTTCTGATATTTTCAGCAGTAAACTTTTTTTTTTTCTTGCAAACCTTTCTTTACTGTACGTGATCTATTTGATTCTGATTTGTACGTGTTCATAAACAACAACAATGTGTGTATTTAGTCATTTAGAAAGTTCAGGCCGCATGTGGTATTGACTCATTTAAGTGTTCTTATTTTTGTGTAAATCTACTTTACCAGACTTTTTTTCTGCTTGTAATGAGTAAGGCGCCAAACCACAGATTACTAGGACGACCATTTTTGCATTTGGCTTTGTGTAGTCCTCTGCTGACTCATCGGTCAAGAATGAAATTTGTGGTGGAGATGAGAAAAACGCCTGGCCTGATGTGTGTAAAAGGTGCTTTTATATGAGTCCGTGCCATGGAAGTTACTGGAACAATGCGGAATCTCTGTCACTGTCGAAAAAATGTGAAAAGACAAAAAACATCAATTTGATTTACGTATTTAGCACGGCGAGCGTTTATTAAACTTGCCAGTGGAAAAGCCGGCAGCCATCGAAAACCAATGCGAAATGCCAGACATGTGATCTTTGGGTCTTTCCTGCGTCTTTTCTCAGAAGAGTTGTAGCGCTGATCGGGTGGTGAATGGGATGAAAGGGAGAGTGTGAGATGCTACGCAATCCATCTCTGAAGGAAGTGGCCTGGGGGATGGTGGAGGAGGAAGTCTGAAGCTTGGAGATGAGTAGGCTGCATTGTGTGTAGATCCCGCTGGGGAGGCGGAGCCAAGGAGGAGAAGGAGGAGCGTGGGCGCGGCCTCTGAGCTGGCAGCCGGCGAGGTGCAGCGGGATCCCGGCCAAGTCGAATGACGGGCTCTAATTTTAGTAGGCGAGTGTTACTGAGGGTCATGAGGACTTTATTTCCAGATAAACCCATCACAACCCTTGGCACAGCCTGAACGGAGCCGAGTGCTGACACATGGCGGCCAAGATACAACCTTCTCTCCTTACTTGTTGGACATTATTTATGACTGGGTTTCAGACTGATTGTGTTTGAATGGACGTGTTTTACAACTTTATTTATTCCAACAAAGTCCAACTGGGGAGGAAAGGAAGGAACGCACGATCAGCGCATCGCCTTCGCCGGGTTAAGTGGGATTATATTGGGCAGAATTGGGCGATTTATTGAAAGCAAAGTCTTCAACGCTAAGTGAAAGACTTAAACTGTGGATTCGAACCCACAGCCTTTCAGATTATAAGGCCAAACCTCTAACCATTAACCAAATATATGTGTGTGTGAAAGCGGCCAATCAGAGGCTGGAGCTTACGCTCCTGTGACTCTGCAGAATTTCCTGTTGTCACACAATCAAGAAACATGCGTAATTGATAATAATAACATGGTTTATTAATTACTAATATCAATAAAATGTGATTTACTAGCATGTTTTTCAAATCCTGGCTAAATTTCGTTTCAATCTTGAGTCTGTGTGGATGGAATGTTCCCGTACCCTGGTAGAACAACAGATTCTTTTTATCAGATTTGTTGATTTAATGTATTTTTTATTCCATTTGGATCATTTTTTATTCATTTATGCACTGCAAAGACACCATGTGATTTAAAAACTCGACATTTTTGTGATTCACATTACAGCCTAATCCAAATCACTTTATTCAGGTTCCGCAACCTAAAATCGCAATTTTAACCTCCAGGATCACGCAGCTGGATTGAGGGATGATGGCGTTTCTATAAGCCATAAATAAAGAGGAGCCAGGGAGAGTAACCAGGTTCTGCTTGCCCACCATTAAAAATGGAAGGGCCTGAAAAAGACCGGAGACACTTAATCACGGCGACGCCGTCGTCCTCAAGTCTGTTGACTTCTGTCTCTAAACAAGCTTTAGGTCGCACTTAAACATGACACTAGACGCCTCACACCGTTTTCTTTTAGATCCTCTCAGGAAGGTTCTCCTTCAGCGCAGCCTTTGCAGATAAGATGATTTTCATTGCTACCAAGGCTGGCTTTATTTACATCTATGTTAAATAATTTACGCTATTTAAAACCATTTTTTCAAAGATCTGATATGTTTTGTTTTTGTCAGTGAATCATATTCAGCAAAAGCTCGGTGTGTTTCTGTTTATTGGTTCACATATAGAATTTTTGACATCATGACCTTTTTTTTTATTTTTAATTTTTTTTAATCATTTTTACACATTTTAAAGGCCCTAATAATATCATTGACATATATGGATGCATTTATTTTAAAAGATGTGTTATATTGTAATTAATTGTACATTATAGTAGCATAACGCAAACACAAATGGACAACTGCAAAAAATAAACAAAAAGTTACAGTGCAAATTCAAGAATTTTGGACCTATTGACCTATTAATCCAGTGAGTACTTTGACTTACTGCATCAAGTACTTGTTTATTTAATAAAATTGTATGTTAGTACCTTCAGTTCTTATCGGTTGTATGAGCTGAATGCCCGAGAAAGGTCACTTTAAACTAAATCTCAGTCCTTCATTGTCTGAAAGAAAGACCGAAGATGTGAAGAATTGAGGCCCAGTGGCCATAAAGGTCAGGATGTGACCAGCGTTCTCTATTACTGGTTCTCCACAAAGCCGCTGTCATGACCTCAGAGTATCTATAGTTCCTCCGGTTCGTTTGTGATGAATGACACAGGTTATGAATAGTATCCACAGCCAATGTTCCTAAAATGTACCGTTAAATATAAAAGAAGAGCAGCGAACATGATACTCTGTCATTTTAAGGAATCTGGTCCAAAATGGCAACAGGCTTTGTCTTCAGAATCAAACCCACAATCCTGGTGTTGCAGGCAGCAGCTCCACTCATTGATCCTCGTGTCAAACTGTATCCAATAAATCCTCTGTAGGAAGTGTCTCGTATTTTACAATTACAATTCATTCTTAACTTTACAACTGTGTTGTTAGAGTCAGAAAAAGGGAAATTCTTGACGCTAGGGTTGTCGAATCACATCTGGTTTAAATACAGACTCCTACCATTAACACGCTTTTATTATGCAAGAACACCTGGATTTCCTGGAGTCTTCTGTTTTGCAAAGTCATGATCTATTGAGACCAGAAACCAGTAATTTGCTGTTTCCATTGCTGATTATTTCGAGAAATAAAGCCTTTTCTCTCTGCTGCTCTCTGGTGGAACAACTTTTGAACCTTATGAGGAAGAACATCTGGATTTCCTGGAGTGTTTCTGGGAAAATTGTGATCTATCGAGACCAGAAACCAATAATTTGCCTTTTCCATTGCTGATTATTTCGAGAAATAATGCCGTTTCTCATTGCTGCTCTCTGGTGGAACAACTTTTAACACCTGCCAGATTTCAAGCACAATTCCTGGATTCTTTGAGAAGCATTTCCAGGGCTAAATAAGATGTTCTTCAAGCTCACTCATTCCTTCATACCGAAACTAAACTAATACTGAACTATATATACTACAGTATATACTAAACTAATAAACTGATCATTGCATTACCTCAGCAGGCATTTCTTTCACATCTCTAATTGTTAACAAATAAAAGTTCTCGATTGGATCTTTCCTAACCTCTGAAATCTTTCTCTGTCCGCAGTGGTCATCAGCCAATGGCAGAGTGAGCCCAAAGAACGCGTCATCTCTCTGGTCCTGACCCATCTGCCTCTCCTCAAACCGGGAAACGTGGAGGCCAAGGTGGAGTACATGAGCCTCCTGCCCAAGATCTTGGGGCACACGATCGAGCACGGCCGACACCTGGAAGAAAGCAGGCAGCTTCTGTCCTACGCCCTCATCCACCCCGCTACGTCTCTGGACGACCGGGCAAACCTCGCCCTCTGGCTTAACCACCTCGAAGAGCGGGCAGCTGCTCGGGCCGCTGGAGATTCACTGGAAAGGCCTCCTCCATCCCTCCACGGCCAAGCTCCACACCACTATGCCCACCACCAGCGCTACGGGTCAGATGACCGCCTCAATGGCTGGCAGGGCTCAAGGGACTCTGGGCTTGGGAGTTGGCAGCATCAGCAACAACCGGGCTGTGAGAACGGGCATCTCTCCCTCTACCCATCATCCTCTGTGCCCTCCACTATCAATGCTGTGGGTACGGGCGGTGGGACCAATACAAGTGAGTAGAGCAGGAAGTAGTCTTGCATGGCTTTGGTTGGGCATGACTTCCACAGGTTGAGACTTCATTGGGTCTCTCATTTTGGCAAAACGACAAATCAGATTGTTGGACCATGGGGGCATCTGATTTGGCCCAAGATTAAACCAGGTCTTGAACTTGGCGTCCCACTTTGGTGCCCTTGTCTCCACAACCCAATGTTCCTAAAATGTACCGTTAAATATAAAAGAAGAGCAGCGAACATGATACTGTGTCATTTTAAGGAATATGGTCCAAAATGGCAACAGGCTTTGTCTTCAGAATCAAACCCACAATCCTGGTGTTGCAGGCAGCAGCTCTACTCATTGATCCTCATGTCACGTGTCAGGAAGTAGTCTTGCATGGCTTTGATTGGGCATGGCTTCCACAGGTTGAGACTTCATTGGGTGTCTCATTTTGGGCAAAACGCCAAATTTGGCCCAATATTAAACCAGGTCTTGAACTTGGCGTCCCACCTTGGTGGCCTTGTCTCCATTCTACCACTTTGATTTCCCCTAAACGTTCACTATTGGGCCATTGACTACTCTCGATGTGCCCACGTTATTGCTTCACGTTTGGCTTTTTTAAGCTTAATAATGTAGTTTATCCACGGGGGGCAGCGCTAGTCATTTGTCCAGTGTTGTTTAGCAGAAGATTCCAGAAGGTAACGGTGGGCCTTGGCTCCACAGGTAGTGCTCCAAACGTTCCAACCAATGGTCTTCTGGTCAATTTTGAAATATTGAGCAGAAGCCAGAGAGGGAAAACGCTGTGGGCGTGGCACAGGGATGTTCAGATTGAACATATCTGTGGTCAGAGCACGATATTTCCAGCTCAGAATGCGAGGGTCTTTTTTTCCTGATGAAGGAGACAGCTGAAGATATAAATAAAGACGCATTTGCAGCACGGCTCCACCAGATCCGCTTTATTTTTGACTGCTTGGAGATTCGCCGGCACAAAGGACCGTCTCCACAATCCTAACTTCACGCAGTCAATTAGATGGTTGAGGAACCAAAGCTCCAGATGCGATGAGTGAATGGTGACTTTTATTTTGAAGGCACTGTACAAAAGGAGCATAGAGGGAATGCGAGGTAAACATGACGCGTTAGCATGTTTGGAAATATAGCTGCTGGCGGCAATAGCGGGGTCGAATTTGAGTTAATACTGTATTATTTAATTTCAAATGTTATTGTTATTTTTTAAATGTTCAATTTAAACATGAAATATACTTATACATGACTTTAATATTATCTATATTTATTTATTTAAAATAAACCGTTTTCTAACTATAAATGCGTCATTGTTACATAAATTAGCATCTTATTTGCATATTTCCCTATGCGATGAGGTGGAGTCAGGTGACTCAAATGTGTCGTAAGAATTAACTTCTTTAAGATGAATGTTATGTTTATGACGTTGTATCTTTCAATGTGTCGTAATTCAAACAATGTAACAAGATGTAGCGGCACAAACTTGATTTTTTTTTATTTTGGTTGTTTCGATAAACTCATATTAACTAGTTAAAAATAAACAGCCACTTGTTCACATTTAGCTTGAACAAACTTTACAAACATTAGCATGATAAGATAGTGGCTTATAATAGCAAATTAACATATGCGTTATTGGTCTTGAACCTCCAAATCCATTTTTCACGTCCAGCTAATACATTTCAGTTTCCGGATCGTTCTAGTTTCGAATAAATCAGCATCCTGCGACTCTACCTCAACAAAACTCCCGACTACACCTTCCCCATCCCGGCTCTTCCCTTGTAAGGTCTCCGTTGTGGGCATCTGTATTTAGGGGAAATGGTTAATATTTAGAGACTGGAGCTTGTAATGTTAGCTGGCCGCCTATTTTAAACTAACCCTGAAAGTCCTATAGATAGTCCAAACCTTTGCTGCCGCATATAGGAGGAACGAGCCTACCTTCTCCATCTCCTCCTGTTTGCTTCCTCCTTTCCCTCACGAGGTGGAATGTTCCAGAAGAGGAAGACAGGCTCACCTGTTCGGCGGCGCTGGAAAAGACTCGCGGCTTGTTTGCGCTGCCAGTTTTCCGCTGCGGGATGAAGTAGGCTTGTGTTGGCGGATCTACAGCCGCTGTTAGTCCGGGGAGCAATTAAAGGCGCAAACACTGGCGCTTTGGTGAAGCTCCAGTGCCATTGACGTCAGAGGTGTCCCGGCTCCAGCCGACGAGATTTCTGAATGGACCATTGAAAAATGCCACTCAGTCTTCCTTTACTGTTATTTCACTTTATTTATTAATTTTTTTTCTTTATTTTTTTTATCACACTTTATTAGTTACTTATTTCTTTTTTTTTAATTTATTTGGAATGCACCGTGTGTCAGTCTAATTATGAATAGTATTTTTTTAATTTTTTAAATCTCCACTATATTTGAAACTGCATTTAAGTTGAATAAATACTTTTCTGTAGTTTTCGTTTTAATTTTCTACATAAAAAATGTGAATGTTTTTTTTTTTTTTTATCTAAAATGACACACTCACACACACACACACACACACACACACACACACACACGCACACAAACGTCACTTTTTTTCAAACGCAATATCTCGTATAACTTGACATTTTTTATATTAACAAGTAATTAATATTCCCGATTCAGTTCATCATTTAATTAAAAATAATACTTGAAATAACAGGACATTTTTTTGTACATTTTAGAAAATAATGAAGTGATTTTGTTTTTAATTATTAAGTATAAAATAAAATAAAACACTCTGCTTTATTGTGCGAAGTCCTATAATACTGAATATAATAAACTAGTTTTCTATCTGATGTTTAAAGGATTGTTTATTTCAGACAGAAGCTCTGGAACATGAAATCACATCCTGCCGCTCATGTTCATTGCCGTCCAAAATAATTTTACACGCTGAAAGTGTAGAATGATCCGGCCCTCCCCGATTGTCCTGGCCTGTACAAAAAAACACACCTTTTTTTAAAACCCTCGCCCTGCTCTGCTTAGTGACAAACGGCGACTAATCATAGAATCCCGCTTGGGAAATTTACGACCAAGGTTCCCAGAAAAAGCCCGGGAAAGCGTGGACTCATCTTCAGAGTGACATTGATATTGTCTGAAGGCTTGACGTCTGTTTGTCTTCTCGCAGTCTTGCCCGCCGGGCAGCAGCACAGTCCTCTGCGGAGGTCGGTTTCTCTGACTCCGCCCATGAGCGGCGGCTCCAACCAGCCCCTGGGACACGGCTGGCTCTCTCAGGAGGACCTGCGTCCCCGAGGCCCCGCCCCTGACCACGCCCCCATCTCCCCTCAGAGCAGCGTGGCATCCTCGGGCAGCGGAGGCAGCGAGCACCTGGAGGAGCACGTGTCGGCCCGCAGCACATTCCATGAGGAGGGCAGTGGGATGAGGGGTGAGCCGGAACGCTCAGCTTATCAGACGAATTATTGGGTCAAATTTGTGGCATGAATGGAAAAAGAGCGGGATTTGAACTCGGTTGCGTTGATAAAACATAGCATCAACTCTGGCTCAATGATTGGTTATTTATTTTTTATCATACTTTTATATATATGATCATGTGTTGGCTCATGTTGTACATATAAAAAAAGAAACAAATGGATGATCAATTTTTATTTTTTTATTTATTTATTAGGTTTCAATGAAATGAATGATTTATTATTATTTTATTGTCATTTATTTTATTTTCTATCATTAACTGGTCTTCTGATGTATATATATTTATTAGGTAAATGTTTTTTGTACAGTCTGTGTGCACATGCATTTATACAGATTATACCTTGAACATAAGAAAGTCATTGTTTTGAAATCGCACTGTAAATCCATATTTGCACTGCAATTTATTAACATTTAAAGATCAAAAATGTGTTTCTGAGTGATAATTCTGGGAATAGTAATGCGTTTTTGCTCACAGATGTTCCAGGCTGGCTGAAGAGTCTCCGTCTGCACAAGTACGCCGGCCTTTTCTCCACCATGACATATGACGAGATGATGTCGCTGACGGAGCAGCACTTAGAAGCTCAGGTTAGTTGATCAGTCTCTTCATCAGATGCTCAACTTCACTTGCTTGTCTCTCAGAAACATCTGAGAGTAACACACAGGTTGTGTGTGGTTAGTCACACTGTTACTGGCAGATCTGACCTATACACTGTATTAATGTTGTGATGTGTTTACATGATGAAAGACTCCTTAATCTAAAACAAAGTACTTGGCATAAATAAAAGTGGGCATTCATTTATTTTTTTTCTGGGCGACCAGAAAAAGAAATTTTAGTGGAGATCTACTCGAGTTTTTGAGTCGTTTCAAATTTTGAACTTTGCAAGTCAACCAAAGAACCTACCTATTCAAATGAACTTTACCAGTCAACTAAAGAACCTACCGATTAAAATTCGACTTTAAACCAAGTCTAAACCGACTTTACAAGTCAACCAAAAGGCCTACCAATACAATTAAATTTTACAAGTCAACCAAAAGGCCTACCGACTCAATAAAACTTTACAAGTCAACCTACTCTACCTTTTCAGTGTGAATCAAACCCACTGGGTGTCTTTATGCCATCTACTTACTGAACGACAGGAAAGTTAATTTATAATAGTCCTAACTGAACACAATATAAAACGTTTTGTGTTTTTTATTTTATTTTTAATGCAGCAAGTCACCAAAGGAGCCCGACACAAAATCATCATCAGTATTCAGAAGCTGAAAGACCGGCAAAATATGCTGCGCTGCCTGGAGAAGGTCAGTCTCTCTTCCTCCATCTAGTCTTGATCCAGCAGAAACGAGAGAAGACTTGTGACACTTTCACTGTATCCTAGTCGAAGTGTTCCCACTTGATCAGAAAAAGCTTAAGCAAAGACGTTATTTTAAACAGTAAAATTATGTTTTTTGTATGAACGGTAAGTTGCTTTTTTTATGCTGTGAATAAAAAAACCCCAAAACAATACTGTAAATTGAAAAGAGCAGTAACTAATAGGAGATAGGCAGAAAATTATAGTATTATTGAACTAACGACAAGCCGCTGTTTTTGTTGCTGTGAATAAAAAACAGAACAACACTGTAAATTGAAAAAAACAGTAACTAATAGGAGAACGGCTGAAAATTATAGTATTATTGAATTAACGACAAATTGCTGTTTTTTTTTTTATAATCCATCATGATAAATATTGTTAACTTTAGTATGTTACTGTAAATAAAAAAAACAGTATTACGCTGTAAATTAAAAAAAGACTGTAGCCAATCTAGTAGCACTGTAGCAAAATCTAATTTTGTTGAATTAGCGGCAAATTACTGTTTATTTAATTTTATTTTTTTCAAATAGAAGTGAACCGTAATTTTACAGAATGCTGTTGGAGACCACAGCTGGCAGTAAATCACCGCTTTTTTAAAATAGCATTTGCTTTACAGTGTAGCTCTTTTCAAATTAAGCTTTACAATACAAGCAGGAGAAACAAGACACCTGCGTCTGAAGTGTGTCGCATCGGAAAAACAAACATGCGTATTTTTGGTAGACCTTTTTTTGCTCCTCACACCTCATTATACGTCAGGAATATCCCATCAGTTGCTCCTGTTGAATTTATGGTAGCGTCTAAAATAATGCAGCGCCTTCGGCCTGGAGCGTAAACACAGCGCCTGCGTCCCTTAATTTCTCTTCTTCTTTTCTCCCTCTCTTCTAGGACATTCTGGAGGGCGGGAACCTGCGTGCTCCTCTGCAAGAGCTCCACCAGATGATCCAGTCGCCCATCAAGACCTCCAGCACAGAGGAGTCCTCACAGCGCCACCTGCTGACCACGGAGGGGAAGAGCGGCCTGGCCGGCTCACACCTGAGCGCAGGAGAGGCCGAGAGCAACTCTACGGTCATAGTGGACGGAGACATCCCCGCTCAGTTCACTCGCGTCATGGGCAAAGGTCAGGTTTTGCCCAAAAAAGTCAGCCGCTATTGGTCAGTTTGGCTTGGTAACCTTTTCTCTTTGCTCTGATTGGTGCTTTCTTACAGTTTGCACTCAGCTCCTCGTCTCTGGATCTGATGAGGAGAACATTAGTTCTTATCTGCAGCTTATCGACAAGTGCCTAATCCATGAGGTGAGCGAAGATTCAATGTTGGTGTGTGAGTCTAAGAAAATTTTTTTTTAATATGCCACATTTGAAAATTTGAGTTGTGTTTATATTTACACCGCTGTAATTTTTGAACTACAAGGTGCACCAATATGAAACACCAATTTTATAATAATTTTTTCACAAAAGATATCTTTGTCCCGATTAAAAGACGCACAATATATTTTGATACGTTTTGTACAATTGTAAGCGCACCATATATTTGGAAAAATATGGTAATTGCTGAATTGACTTTTGTCATATTTCCAGTATTACATTTTCCTTTCGCCAAATTAGAACGTTTCACTTCAGCACAATTTCGATATGGTTCCTAGCGGCCATATTGACAATCACCTCACATTCTTTTGTTCTTTTCTTCTTTCTTAATTTTCATCCTTTCTCCTAAACTCTGCAGTTTCTAAAGTTAATAAGGAGGTGACAATGCACCCAGAGACTTGTGAGAATTACACCAGTGTGATTCTTACTGGCGTTTACTGGAGCTGCAGCTAAGGGATCGTCAAAAAAAGTGCATGTTCTGTAAAAAAAACAACTTAAACATGGGGCTTGAAATACCTACAGGATGTCACAACTACATGGCCAGAAATAGTTGATCATGAGCCACACTCACACACACATTTTCTGACTTAAGTTCACAAACTGATGCAGATGTTCTTTACATTTTTCTGTTGAAAATCGCTTGAACATTTCTGCTGAATATTATATCACCGAGTCACTTTTTTGTGTTTTATCTTCACCTTCTCGATTTTGTATTGTGTTCATGTTTTATCTTTGTATCTACTGTGTTTGTGTTTTTTATTTTATTTCTGACCTTTATATTCATTTTATATTATTTCCACTATACATTTATATAATGCACCCCCCCATCCCCATGTTTAAATGCTGGACAATCAAAAAACACATTTCACTACTATGTATAATGCGTATGTGACAAATAAAAATTTTAATTTGAAAAAAAAAATTATTAAGGCCTTGTACAAGACATTTACCTAAATAGCAAATAGTTTCATGGTTTTTACTAGTCAACTTTTCTAGTAAATGGGCTTTCGGTCAGGTTCTGAGCTTCTGTTGTCTAAAGTCTCTCGCCCCCCTCACCTTCCCTCAGGCCTTCACGGAGACACAGAAGAAGAGATTGTTATCATGGAAGCAACAAGTTCAGGTTCAGTTCCGCTCCATCTCACGAAAAACTCTGCTGGACTTGACAGGACAGAGACGAAGGTGAGAGCTTGACGTGATGTTAATGTTGTGCAGGTCAGATCTCACTTTACAAATCCTGCTTAGCTGTATCATAAATCATCGTGGACTCTGAAAGGTTCGTTCTGTAAAAACAGTAGCGTCATGACTGACTGGTCAATATTTCCTGGGCGGAGCGGTTCAGATGACATCACTCTGGCCTGAGACGGGTCATTCAGAGGTTCACTGGACTCATACACTGATTTATGGCCTAATGTCTTCCAGCGGTAGTTATGAGGCTCAAACCAAGACCACCTTTCTTGTCAAGTGACACACAGCAGAGTGTTTAGAAGCCGATTACGTCATCACTTATTACCGCCATACTCAGTTTGGGTTTTCCTAATACCCTAAATAAATATAATTACTAAATTATAAAAGTAATCGGAATCTGTTTAATCTGTTCCACTTTAGTTGTTCAACTTTAACTGTTCAACTTTAATGTCCAAGTTTGTACATACATGAAAGAATTAAATGTGGTCTGACTTCTTTTGTTAGAATAGAATAGAATAGAATAGAAATAATTCTATGTAAAAATAATTATAAAAAAATAAAGGAATGTACAATTTGTAAAAATGCCATGTTTATATTGTATATATTGTACAGTTTATGTTTTAATTATATTGTGTTTGTGTGTATTTATTTATAGTATTTAAATTTATTTATATTTATTATTTATAAATAGTATTGTCTCTTATCAATAGTTTAAATGTTTAGTTTGAAGTATGTCTTCTTGCTTTAGCTATGTGTGGGCAACAATGAGTTAAAATGTTTTAATTATGATTTTCTTTTTAATCATCGAAACATAAATCAACTAAAAATAAAAAATACTCTTATTGCTGGGATTATGGACTGTACTTTGTATTCTATTATTATTATTTACATTATTATTATTAACATTGTATATATTATCTTTATTATTAATATTTCTTCGTATTATATACATGTACAGAATGTGTGTGTGTGTGTTATTAATTGTGTACTACAGAGAAAAAATTCCTCAATATTATATTTTTATGATATATTTTTCAGAGATATTAAGATACTGTATGTTTGCATACATAATCGCACACACACGGACATCTTTATCAGAGGACAGGTTGAGTCGTGCTGATGTGATAGTCGTGTTTGTCGTGCTTGTTCCAGCAGCCGCTACGGTCAGTCCAACTCTCTGCCCACCTCGGGCTGCGTGGGCAGCGGCGTTCCCACCCGGAGGAACCTGCGTCCCTATCAGATGCGGAGTCTGCCTGGAGCACGACTCAACCTCCTGGGCAGCGCCGGCCTGTTCGGACCAGCCACCCGCAGCAGCAGCAGCAGCAGCACCCCCACAGGCCTGAAGCAAGGCCGACAGGTTGGTCAGCACTTTAAAAAACGTCATTAGTTACAGGTACTAGTTACTTCTAAAAAATAGGAATTGAGTCACATCATTATAAAAGTAACTAATTACTTGAGAAAGTAACTATTGCGTTACTTTTTGTGACAATGTTTTTTTTTTCATTTTATTTGTCAAATAACTTGGCTGCTGTCAATACAAAATATTTTAACTGAATGAAATGGACACTACATAAAATAAATTATTATTATTATTATTATTATTATTATTATTATTATTATTATAAAGCACTGTACATCAGTCTACACTATTTCAATATTGTTGTGGGACAATGTGAGAGACAACCTATCCAATTCAAAATCGTATTGTAAATATTATAATTAGTATAATGAATAATAAAACACAATAGATGGTTTAGTACTTTTAATATTTATATACAGTGTTAGGGCTACGTACAACTGGACAAATTTAATAATGAAATTGCCAAACAAAGTGGCACAAACTGGCCAAACAAAGCAAATATAAATTATGCTTTTTAAGGAATTAACAAAAATAAATGAATACATTTCACAAAAGTAACCAGTTTAACATGTTCTGCTTTCAGTATATTTTGTTTAACAATGTACCAAAATTAACTAACAATAACAAAAATCAAAAACCAGCAAACCGGTAGTAAAATTGGGGTGCTTTCCCATATAATTCGTCTGAACCAGAAAGGGAAAGTGAGCTCAGTTCTATTGCTGTTCACATAGTGGACTCAGAAGAGAACTCGCTTCTTTTTTCGCTCCTCTTCATCAGTGAAGAGAACCCAGACACTTTCTTTTTCACACATGAATCTGTTAATTCTGCGATTTCTCTCCTGCGATGTATTTTGCTCCTTTCTTGTACGTTTTTAATACATTAACGCGCCATTGGTTTCGCTAATAATAGATAAAAGAAGAGTAATTTATTAGGAATAAAACGAAATTACTAGAATGATCTCCGCCTGGGGCTCCGCAACCCCATGACCTGCCATTATATGAAAAGGGATTCAGCCATTATTGATAACGGCGTTATTCCCATCACTGCTCACACCGCTAAAGCCAAGCATTTTGAAGTGGACGGGCCTGCAGGCCAGTCAGAACATTCCAGAAGTCCTACATCACTGCCCAGTGGCTCTGGCCTGATAAGCTGGCATTCTTGCTTCCGCTCAAACCTTTTTCCAGGCTCGCGGACAATAGGAGGAAGTGGTGATCGCCTGGACGCTTTCAGCCGCACGAAGCGCACGAGTGAGGAGAAGGGAGAGAAGAAGAGAGAAGGAGGGAGGGAGAGAAGAAGAGAGAAAGAGGGAGCTAGTCAGAGGCAGTGAGAACAGTGCACAGGCATTTCCTGTTTTTCCCTGCTCTTCTGGACGGGCGGGTCGGGAACGGGGGAGAGGGAGAACGTGAATGAGAGAAGGATCATTCAGGTTGTCCAAAAACCTCTCCAGACCATTAAAAAAAAAACTTTATTTTATAGAGAAAAAAATACATCTTTTGTTAGTGTACAATTGCCGTTCACCCCCCCCCCCCACACACACACACATATATATATATATATATATATATATATATATATATATATAGAGAGAGAGAGAGAGAGATAGAGGAGACAAAAGTGTGTGTGTGTGTATTAAGAGTAAATTCATCCCATAATTCTCAGATTGTTGACATTATACATATTTAGCAGAAACATCACACATGGTGATCGTTTCAAACAGGATGTTTTCATCGTTCAAACTCTTTTGCTCCAAACGTTTATCTTTTGTTTTGTTTTGTTTAAATTACAAATGATCCAAGCCCTGCAAAAATAATCTATCGTTGAAAGCAGCATTTGCGGGGTTCAGGCCCTCAATCTTGGTACAATACTGCCATCAAGTGGAAAACAGACGTCATTAAATTAAAAAGTCTAACATTGTTCACACGGAATACAAACAGATTTTCACGTCTCTGAGATTAACATGTGAATGGAATTTCATTTCTCAACTCTTCTAAAAAAAAATAAATAAGAAGAAATAAGAATTTTTATTTATTTATGTATTTCTCCATCAAAATTTTCAGAACTTCAAAAATGTCTTCCAGGGGAATAATTTGCTCCTTCCAAACATTTTTTTCCAGGCTACCATTTAGTCAGGATTGTTCTCACTTATATTGTAGGATCTTTTTCTTGTGTTCGAACTATTTTTATGTTTTCAATTTTTACTATTGAAGCAACATACTAATTTGAAAAAATTTAGTTGCAGAAATTCCCTTCATCTGAACAATAATTGATACAATGTAACTGTGACATTGTTCACTCTGACTCCGCCCATCTGACACACCCAGTCTGTTCTGCACATTGCCAGGATTATTATTAAACGACTCCTTGTAATTTAAGAGTTGAATTATCACCATATCCATCCATCCACTTTTGGAATCGCTTTTCTATTTCTGAGTCACGTGGAGCTGCAGCCAATCACAACAGCTCTGAGCCCGAAAAAACAGACGTCATTAAATGAAAAAGTCTAACATTGTTCACACGGACTACAAACGTGTTTTCAGGTCACTGAGATTAACATGTGAAATTAATTTAGTTTCATGCGAGAGAAGGCCGAATGACAAAAGTGAAGAGAGAGAGAAAAAGAATAAATCTAATGAAATGTTAAAGCACTGAAGAAATAGTAATAATAGTCAAAGAAGACACAGGTAAACAAGTCATGCCCTGTTTGGATTGATGTGTTTGATTTCTACTGGGAGAACTGGTGCTGATGGTTGTGGTCCGTCAGGGTCTGTGGTTCGCTAACCCCGGGGGCAGTAACAGTATGCCCAGCCGCACCCACAGCTCCGTTCAGAGGACCAGGTCACTGCCCGTCCACACCAACCCGCACACCCTGGCCATGTTCCAGCAAACCGGTAAGAGTGTGTGTGTGTGTGTTTACGTATCTGACTTTACATTTTATTATTGTTATTTTACATGACATATTATTTACATTTTTTATATTATTATTATTATTATTATTATTATTTATTATATTATTATCATATTATTATCATTTAAATTTTGTTTTCAATTATTTTATTTATTTATCTGTTTATTTTTGCTGTTTTTCATTCTTTGTGTCCCGTACATATGTCATGCCATGTATAGATTTCATTTCTCTGATTGCTGACGGTAAAATCTTAATTCAAAATGATACAATTGTTTTGACCTTTACCAGCCAATAATTTACTTTTATTAATTAACTTTAACTATTAATTTATCTTTAGTTTTACTTTAACAATTTACAATTAACAATTAATTAATTGCGCTGTTTAGACTTTTTATTATTCAAACTTTAATTTTGTGTTTGTGTGTGTGTGTGTGTGTTCCCAAAACATTTTAGTTATATTAAAGGAGCACATATTTTTTCTTGCCGCTAGCATGCATTTACATTAAAGAGTCCAGACATGTAAAAAAAAAAAAAGTGCTATTTTTTTCTTTTTGCATGTCAAATAAGAAAAAAATCAACAAAAACACTAGTTAGTTAGTTTTAGGGATCTTGCTTCCAAAATATAAATCAAGCTTGTATTTGTACATGGTTTCGTAACCAAGCGTCATCACAATTCTTGCAAGATTACTTAAATATATAAAAATGTGTTGTTTTAGATGAATTACATGTCAAATGCGGCTCAGCTGAATAAATTTGCGGCTGAATGAAACTGCTCTCAGATCAATTTCTTAAGTTGGGGTACATATATAAATAAATTTATATATATATTTTTTTGTTATATTTTTATATATGCGTGTACGTGTGTATGGGTAATTCTCTTAATTCTCAGAATGTTGGCAATATCAAAATTAGGCAGAAAAATTACAACTTTTTTTTTTTGCTCCGAACGTTTACTTTGTTGTTTCATATCAAATGTGTATGTTAATATATTTTCTTTTAATTTAATTCATTTCTGTTCTTAATTATCGTTAAATGCGAATCTTAACCTTAAACCTGGAAATGTCCCATATTCACGAGTGCTAGATATCCTGTACAGTTCCTGGTGTGTTCTCTGTTTGGGCTTGTGATCCACTGACACACATTCAGAAGAGTTTTTTCTGTGTCTGGGTGGAGAGAAATATTCTAGTCTTTTAAAAGCGTCTGGCGGGACGTTTACCTCTGTTCCTCACATTAACCCCGTCACTGGAGCGCAGACGTGGACGCTGAGGGATCTTACAGGATTTGCTGCTTTAAGTCCATCGGCCTTGTGTTGCCTCCAGCCAGCGTTTTCCTAACTCAGCGCTTCCTTCCCGCAAGGGATTTTCAAAGATTTGTTTGCTGTTGACTCAGCTAAAGACAAGCCCAGATAAAGTCCAGCTAGAATCAAGCCTCTCAACACTCGTGTGTGTGTGTGTGTGTGTGTGTGTGTGTGTGTTTTCATTATTTAATGAATCGTTTTATTTATTTTCAAATTACCGTAATTCAAATGTATTAAATAATGATAATCTATTATTTTTATTTTTTAATACATAATTGATAATTTCATTTATATGATATTTCATTTCATTTGACGTTTTCTCAGTTTGAGTTTTTAATTATAATGATTTGAATTTTCAGATTTTTTAGGGGGTTGTAGTAATTGTAAAATACTTTACATTGTTATTATTATTATTATTATTATTTTTATTTTTTTTTATTATTACTATTATTTTTTTTTTTCCTCTGGCTAATAACAATGGCGTTTATTTCTCTGAAACGGTTTTTTTGTACAGTCGAGTTTTTTCATATTTTTATATACAGATTTGTATTTGTATAACTTAAAATGAATAAACTATATGTTTGTTTTTTCACAACGATCATTTTGCTCGGATTTGGTTTGCTTAGTTACTTTACCAGTCTGTGGTGACTATATATCATATGAATCTATTAAGGGCTCTAAGCTAAAAATTATTCAAACAATGTAAATTGTGATCGTAATATAAATGTCAACGTTTACTCCAAATATAAAAAAGTCATTGTTTACTCCGACAGTCAAAGGTCAATGTTTCCTCCGATGGTCAAAATTTAGCCTAATACATTGTGACAGCATTGTATGTTGTTTAAGTACTCTGATTTGTTTGATAAGAAAAATAAAAAAAAAAACAATTTAAAAATAACCAGATTTACCAGTAATTTTAAATCTTTGGTCTGGTGGTTGACGTATGTGTTCCAGAAACATCTGTCTGCCATCATCATCATCTCAACTCTTCACAGTGTCAAGTTTGACGCCATTTTCTTGTCACTTTGCAGATTTGCAGGTTCCGGTGACTGAGCCAGACATCAATAATCGCTTGGAGTCTCTGTGTCTCAGCATGACCGAACACGCGCTGGGAGGTGCGTGTCCACTTCTCCGCTCACAATGTCCAGTTACTGTCGGTCCACTCGGAATACAAAGTCCAGAAAACATCCATCACATAACAGCCATGAATGTTAGGTTTTAATGAACATTTCAAATCAAGTCAAGTCAAAGTTCATCCATTTCTTGGATTCTCGCTCAATTAGTTTGGTTCAAAAAGTGAAGAATATTAGACTTATTTTGTATTAAGCAGCTGGTTCGATTAACCAGAATCTGCCAATGAAAGGCTTTGAAATATTTCAAGTTCAACTCTTTTTTCCAAAAATAATAAGAATAAGAATTTAATTTATTTATACATCATCAACATTTTTATAATTTCAAAAATGTCTTCCAGGGAAATAATTTGCTCCTTTAAAACATTTTTCTAGTCTACCATTTAGTCAGGATTGTTCTCACTTATATATATTGTATATATATATAATATATATATATATATTGTAGGAACGTTTTCTTGTGTTCGAAATTTTTTCCTTTTTTTCAATTATTAATTTTAAAGCAATATACTAATTTGAAAAAATTTAGAAAAAATTTGAAAAAATTTAGTTGCAGAAATTCCCTTCATCTGAACAAAAGTTGATCACTCTGACTCCGCCCATCTGACACACCCAGTTATTATTAAATGACTCTTTGTAATTAAAGTGTTGAATTATCACCATATCCATCCATCCATTTTTGGAACCGCTTTTCTATTTCTGAGTCACGTGGAGCTGCAGCCAATCACAACAGCTCTAAGGCGGGACACATGGAGACATGTGGTTAACCAATCACAGAGCGACACACTCTCACACGCCTCGGCTCAACTTTCCAGGCAAGTTTTTGTACAGCGGAGACCTGAAGGAAAGCCACGCACACACGAGAAGAACAAACAAACTCATAAAACCCACACGCCATCACCACACCCACAGGAAAATGTCCGTCACCAGAGGAACATCCAGACTCCTGACCTTTTTAAAAGTGTTTGGTTGGTGAAGGCTTCATCATCTCCACTGACTTTTCCACACGAGCGATGGAGTGGAGAGCTTTTCTTTACAAACACGGCTTTGTGAGCAGAGACGGGCAGTTCTGTGGTCAGCTGACAGAGCTCGTAGTGTCGGAGACATTTCTGCCTCGTCATCAAATAAAACGCGCAGTTCTATTGGCAGAAGGTTCGAATCCCGAGCTGGTGGATTCCACAACTGAAGTGTTCTTGAGCAAGACTCGGAATCTGATCTGTTCCTTCTGCGAGTCTGATGTTACTGTAAATACCTTAAATGTAAATAGAATATGGAAATAGAAATATATAGAAATAGAAAATGTAAATAGATTGTTGCTGGTGTCGTCACACGGGAATATGAGTGAATTAGCAGTGATGAAAAAGAATGTAGTACGTATATATAGTGCATATACACTAAAGTATATAAACATGCATGTATACAGTATATGTATAGATTTATATTGATTTATACACATCGTGGAGATACATACATTACAGTACGGAAAAAACGAGAAGTAATATGCAACATGAGGATAATTTATCATTGAATTATATACAGCGAAATAAATACTATGAAAACAACAAAATAAATTCAAAAGAGCAACAAAAGGAAACAATAAAGACAACATCACTAAATGAGGAGTATACTTTAGGGGAAAATGTTTGTGTGTGCAATAGTTTGACAATAATTTGCAATAGTAAGACAAAACAAATGTGTCAATTTTTGCCAAAATTTTTTGCCCCCTCACGACCCAACTTAAAAAAAAAACTAAATTCAGTCTTTAACATCTACAGTACCCACAATGTCAAC
Source organism: Paedocypris sp. Pulau Singkep (assembly GCA_017309775.1). Taxonomy (NCBI): domain Eukaryota; kingdom Metazoa; phylum Chordata; class Actinopteri; order Cypriniformes; genus Paedocypris; species Paedocypris sp. Pulau Singkep. Next base: position 5,484,617 of record MU204318.1, on the reverse strand, counting down.
AAATACAGTAATAAAATGTTTTAAATGCACACATCCCACAACAAAAGGTGTAATTTTTCTAATGAATATAAAAACTATACGTCTACAATTGTAGCCTAAATGCAGAAAATATTTTGTGTCATAAATGAGAAGACTAATCATC